>MNCI01016121.1:6270-24132 GCA_015680685.1 Gnetum montanum | reverse complement strand
AATCGTCCACAATGATCACACCCATCTTCTATACCTACAAGGACTTCACCTCAACAAGAAGCCAAAGATTGGCATAAGAATTACGATCTAGTTGAGGATTTGAAAAGAGTCAAAGCTAACATTTCAATGTATGATCTTTTACACTTTAATGAAATGAAAGAGGTGATTCAAAATGTAGTTTACATACCTATGACTGAAAAAGAAAAATCCCCAATCCCCAAAAGGTAAGTTCACTTTGTGGAAAGTCCTAACACGCTATCAGCATAGAATGCCAATAATTCCATGTCAAGTAAGAAAGATCAGCCTCCTTTCTTAACAACTCTGTTTATTTTAGGAAAGGATTTCCACAATTGTTTGATAGATTTTGGTGAAATTGTTAGTGTCATGCCTCTTTAGGTATGTAAGGCTTTAGGAGCACAAATGACACCACAAACCAAAAGTGTAAAACAACTCGATGGGTCTAACATACCTGTTGTAGGGTCATTGAAAGAAGTAAGGGTGCAACTTAAAAAATACCCTATATGTACATGTTACATGAATATCTTAGTAGTTGATATCTCATCCACTTATGGTGTGATCTTATCTAGAAATTTTGAAGCCAAGTTTGGGGGCTTATTTAGGTCATATTTCTTAGAGCTATTAATCCTTATCAAAGGAAAATTTGAATACACGGTCATACCAAGAGAGCCTTTCTACAAGCAAGTAGTTACAACCTTAGAACACTAAAATCATTCTTTGGAAAATCAAAACACTAACCTTTTTGTTGGAATAATTGAGGTTGATTGTGGCGAACATGTTGTAGATGACAACATGAGTGAAATTACAAATAAAAATTCTTTTCATCATACAGATTCCACCCAACCTTATTAAACTTCTAGTGAATGTGAAGAAATCTATGAGGATATCTTGACCTGTTATAATGAAAAGGAATTTCTTTTGAGTGACTTGCCACCTTTAGGAGAGGAGAAAGACATAAATGAGATCCTATCCTCTAAAATGTTAGAAGGTGTACCAAATTTTAATGACACATCCATGGAACATGTTCGTAGAAAAGCTATACTTGATGACTCACCAAGACTTAGACTTATTAAACCTAAGATTGAAACTTGGATGAAATAAGAACTTGATGAACTTGTGGAATCTAAAATTATTCATCTTAAGAAACATCCAAATTTAGTTCTTGAAAGAATGTGAACAAACAAGTTAAGATTAGGTCTTGATCATAATTATTGAGAAATTATTAAATGATGTCTTAATAGGAAGTATGCTGGTGAAGTCTTTAAGATAGGAGATCTAGTCCTAGAAAGAGGTAGAGTATTTGACCGAGCAAATCTTCAACATAAGTTCTCTCCTATGTGGTCAAGCCCATTCCATGTTAAAGACGTCATTAGCTGCAATGTATACAAAATTGCTGATTTGCAAAGACATAAGTTACATAGGAATTTTAATGCATTTCAATTAAAGCATTTCTACTTAGGTGCCCCAAGTGGACACCTAGTAGATCCTTAGTTGCATGTTTTCTTTCCCTTCACCATGCATTTCATTTGTATATAGTTGCATTTGCATATTTTCTTTGCATTTCCATCATTTCTTTCTTGGCATATTGTTTTGATTTTTTCTTTGCATATGATTTTAATAATCATTATGATCTTTTGAGTTACTAAGCGTTGGTTCATTAGAGCATTGTTGGAAAATAATGTTAGTATAATGCTTTATATAATATTTCTTATTACTATTATATAAAATCTCTTTTATACTATATCTTTTAATAATTCCATGATTCTTCCAAGTCGTTTTTCAAGGTTTTAGTTTCTTTAGTTATGTTGGATTATGGAGCATGAGATTTGTGCTAACTTATCATGTAATCATCATGATCATGTGAGTGCAGGATAGGTGATATTGGAGAATCGTTTGTCATAATCACTAGGTGACCTTGGAAAACCCCATTTTCCCTTTCATAAGCCCCAACCCTCTAGTCTGATGATACATGGCTACCCTGTGAACAATAGGATGAAGTGTGTTCATCTCCACTTGAGAACCCTTAGCCACCCAAAAGACCTACTATGATGCTATCAAATCATAATCAAGGGCACATACACGAGGGTTGAACTGCATCATGGGCAAAGTTGTGAAAGGATTGTGTTCTTTGGTAGTGTAGCTAATCAACCAAACTCATGTTGGAATTCCTACCTTAAGAATGAAGTGCACCATGAGCAAACTTTCCTCAAGAAAAAAGAAAAGAAAAGAATGAGGATCATGTTCATTGGTAGTGTAATAAGTTCTTAAGTGTGATGGGATCCAATAGCTATCTTAACCCTAACCTCCACTTTTCCTTTTGAACCTATTTTTTCAAAATTGAAAAAAAAAATCCCAAGGGAAATTTTGAAAGTTACGGCTAGCCATGATCTAATGTGAGCCTATCCTCCCCATAGTATGGGTCTTGTGCTCAAATTAGTCTACATGCTTTTGATTTTTACCTTGTGAGATGATTAGGAAAGTGATCTTAGTTATATTTTAATTATATACATAGATCTATGTAGTTAAAATAATAAATTATATATTTGGATTTTAATTAAATAAGATGGTGTGGTAAGGGTGGCTTATGTCTAGTTCCCTTTTGAGTATATGATTATTTTAATCATGTTTATATTAGTATTGTTTGCTTTTAAGTTTCAATTTGTTCATTATGTGATGTTTTCAATTGCATCTTCTTTTAAATTTCTATGGTTCACTATCCTTGCACTTACATGCAATTAATGTTTGGGAGCTAAGTGTTGATGTCAACCTTTCCCATGCTAACCATGAGGCCATGATTAATAATTTTGATATTTTTATAAAAAACACTGTAATACCAAAAGATGACCAAAAACATTTAGCTCCAACTCCACCCCTACCTAGTATTCAATAGATCCATCATCCCCATTCTAGAATCAACATCTATTAACCATTGTCCATCCCATTTTCAAAGTCATATATAGTAGAAATATATTATTTTCTTACCATCTTATAGATACGTGGGCTTTACATAGGAAACCGTACCTTCTGCACCATATAGCTTACTTATGTTTCACATGTAAATAATATATTACATACTCTTCCAACCTTGTACATTTTTTTGGTTTCCAAAATGAAACCTCACTTCCATAAGAGTTCCTATAATGATTTTTCATCCCTTGGCATACATTTTCAAGTACCTTCCATATTCATAATGTACCAATAATACATGGTCCTTCCAGGCACTACTCTATTTAATTTTAATAATTTTTTTCCTTTAACCACTTCTACTCGTATCACATCCTCACTCATAATACTCCATGTTCATTCTAACAATGATGCCATCCTTAAATAACTCTTTAAAAAGCCCATGTCCACCACATTCCCATAGACTTATCCTAATCCAAGAATTGAATTTTTTAAACTTTACAACCTTATTAGGCAAATCATAGTTCCATTTTTCAAATTTAATTTCGTTCTTGCACAAGCATGATCTTAAATATTTAACTACTTTGAAATAGTTTTGACTTAAATGTAATCTTCCACCATGGTAAGGAGATGTCAAACCATACTAGATGTCAAACCATACTAGTGTTTTCTCTAAAACCTTTGAAACTTAAATTGAGAAGTGAAAAATGCAGAATATGATGTTTTTAATTACCAACAATATAACACCTTGAATAATCATAGTGACACTTAAAATATAGCAATAGGCCAAGCAATTTATTTGAAAGAAGATGGTAGTTACATGTATTTAGATTTTGCTCCAACATCGAAGGAACTCTACACTTGCAGATGCTAATAAACATCGTGTAGGAGCTACTATCATTGAGCAATCTTAGTACGGATATCATTTGTATACAAAATAGAATTTGATACAATATTAGAGAAATTATAATCCCTCAACAATGAAAAAAAAACACATTTCTTAAAAATACCATTCGCATGGATATATAGCTTTTAACAGATCTAGTAATAACTACAGTAGGATAAACCATAACAAATTACATCCAAAAGTATAGGGATCATCCTGCATCATTTGTGAAGAGCAATTATGTGGGTATTATAGGTAGGTAGTGGTAGTAATTTAATTGCAATTACACATCTCAGCAATTCATTTTGTTGTGTTTGTAATCTTATAGAAGTCATTAGAGATAAGAAAGTGTGTGTTGGTGGGAAGTTACATTCATTAGTGATGGTGTTGGAGAAAGTGCTTGCAGTTACATGTAGAATGTGGAGGATAGTGGGAAACATGCACAATGTGGCGGACAGTGGAAAACATGCAGAATGTGGACATTACATGGAAGTTATAGAAAAGTGGCAGAATGTGGGCACCATTATGAGATGGTTGCAGCAACTATAAATGGCTTTCGAGGGCTCATCTTCTTGGAGGGTGGAAGCCAAGGGCCAATGACTCAAAATCAGATCTTTTGTGGGTCTCCTTAGCAATAGTAGGAGGGTTTTCTCTCTCTTCTTTCAGTCTACAGGAATGCAGATAGCAAAGCACACACGCAGGACACAAGAAGTGTAGCTTTCTTTGGGCCAGTGGCCTATCTCGATGTTGTAGACGTGGGTGAACTATCTTTCTCTCTATCTCCTCTTCTCCCACCTATAGTAGTAGGTTGCTCTCCATTATAGATAATAGTAGTAGGTCGCTCTCCACCACTTTTCATCTTTCTTTGACACAATCATGAGCAGACTAACCCACTTACTGTCCAAAATAGGATAGATAAACCCTACCTTGAGGAGTTATTCTATTTCCTCCTTAATGATTTGCTTTAATTTAGGGTTCAACCATCGTTATGGCTACTTCCTTGGCTTCATGGCCATATTGGTATATATACAGTGCTAGCATATCTATGTATCAATCCTAGTTAGTTCAAGATATGACCAAGCAAAGATTGTTGCCCATCTGTTAACCACTTTCAACATTTTCTCTTTTTTTTAAGAGCAAGTTTAGCATTAATTATAACTACCTTTCCATTTTTCAAATATGCATATTTTTGGCTAGTAGTTAGAGGTTTTAACTCTAGGGGCTCTTGTTTAAAATTTTTAGGGATTTCCAAGTCTCCCTATTAGGAATCATCATTTTTGTCATCAGAGAGTTGATGATGAACTTTCTCTAGTTTATCCATGCCTACAACATAGGTGCATGTCAGGCTCTTAGTCAGTTCCATGCAAATTTTGCTGCTCTCAGAATCAACTATCAGCCATTGGGTGTCCTCTTGTTTTGTGGCTACTGTATCTAGGAACCTTTGAATATCTACCTCATTTTCATACTGCCTGCATGCAAAAATAAATGTTCTTTTCACAAACCAGAGTTTCTACATGTAGTTGCACCTTATATTGTTCTATGTGATGCATTGAACTCATTTCTTTTCAATCTTTTCAAATGTATTTTCCTTGAAAATTTCTAGGGAAAGATCTCTAATGCCATTCTTACATCAATAGTACTTGGTCACATCCTTCCCATAATGATTCAATCTTCATAACTTCTTCTATTGTAGCAACTTTACCCTTACATCTTTGGTAAGCATGTTTAGCTTCTTTCTATCTCCTATGGTCATGATCACTACTCTACTCTCTTGATTATTCTATGATTTTTAAAGTAGTTTGGAATTTTTCATCCAATGAATCCCACATTTTATTTACCTTGGCCAAAATTTTAGACATAGATTTTTGGATCAGTAAGGTCTTTCATTGCACCACCTCATTAAGAGGTGACTCCTCCTCACTATCACAAAAGTGGATCTCCTTCTTCCTGATTGAAGAATCCCTATTATATTCTTCTACACTTTCATGTTTCCTCAACTCTTCTTCTTCTTTTGCTACCTACTCAATCAACTTTTATATTTGATGGGCTCTTAATTCTGACAGTCTTCCTTGGGCATAGATCCCAAGGATCCTCCATGTTTTTGAGTGAAGCTCATTTATGATGTGACGAAGTTTCTTCCTTTGAGAATAACCATGGCATTGATGTAATAATAAATAATATTTTTCCATAAAGGCATCTAAGGGTTCATGTGTTCCTTGTTTTTAGCCTTGGTTTTGCCTTCGTAGGTTTGACACTTTGGAGTACATTTGATACTTGTCACTAAATAGTTCTAGCATTGCACTCCATTGATAGATCAATTCTAGTTTTAGACACTAATAATAGCTTTCTACTTCCCTGAGGAGTATTCTAGGGAACAACTTGATATTTTATTAATCATTTTCAATATTTTGTGAGCCATAGGCATCATGAAAGGCTTGTAGATGCATTTGAGGATCTGAGTTATATCCCCCCTCAAATTTGGGAATATTTTTTATGTCTAGCTACTCAATTTGGCTATCTTTCATGTGCTTGGTAGGAATTTTGATAGCCTTTGCAACATTGAACATATTTTGAGTGGCTATTAGAGGTTGATCATCATGATTTGGATGATGCCTATGATGTCCTCTACCATCCCTTTGTGCATGATGGTCTTTGTGATTATAATTTTTATCCTACCACCTATGGTTATTTTCAAATTTGGAGAAGGAAGCTGATCCAAATGAAGAGGGTGAAGAGGGAGAAGGATTGCCACCATCATGGTGTCTATCACTTCCTCTTTATTTTTCATGGTTATAATGTTTAGATTGGTTGTCTTTATGCTTGTTTGAGTTCCTAGTTCAACTCCCTTTCTTAGAGCTCCCATGAACATGGAACTTACTGTTACCAAAATCCAAATTGTTGATTACTAATTTAGGATATGGATTCAGCTCCACTTCACTAGAAGGAGAGTTTGCATATTAAGAACCCTTAGAAAGAGGTTCCTCATCATCCTTTTGATTTAGCAGGAATAATGAGTTAGTGAATTTTTTCCCCTTCATGGCTTTTCTACACTTTTCCTATTGCCGATCTCATTTGCATTGTGTCTCAGTTGTACGATAGTCCTGAAAGATATGATCTTCCACAACATACTCTATTTTAAAATCCTTAATGCCAAACCTTGTAAGGGTTTGGAGCAACATCTTTGGTATAGATTGGTTAGGTGATAATACAATGTTCCCCTCCATGTCTTGCCACCACATTCATTCATCCTGATGGAGGATGTAACTGAAATTGGGAACAAACTCATCAGGATGAGTGTACATCACTCTACATTCTTATTGTACTGCTAACTTAGAATCATCTTACTTATGAGAAGAAGAAGACATTTTTTTTAGAAATAGTTTCTTAGTGTGCTTGTAGTATAGTTTTTATTAATTGTTATGATTTAACTTTGTTGGGTTCATTTCAATGATGTTGAATAATTTTCACTAATCCTAGATTGATAGTGCATGGTACTAGCTAAAAATCCCTAAAAATGGTGCCAATGATGAGTAGTGAGGTACCCCTATGTCCAACCATACAAATCACTAAGGCATTCACACGTGATCTGATCAAATTCCATGGATTCCTAGTGTTCTCATACATAGGATTCAATCTTGAAGGTGAATCTAATCGTGGAATGGTCATTGTTTTCCCAACTATACTTGTGAAGCTCAATTTTATGGCTAAGTGTAATTAAGACACATGATATTTATTATTTTATATTTTTTACCTAATGATGAATCATAAATTAGTTGCGTTGACTAGGCCCCATTGATGTATGATTTGATGCATTGATGTGGCCCCATTAACGCAATGTCTATTTTTGCTTATAAATACATGCGCACTCATCATGTTTATGATAGTCTTTGCTTATAAATACTTGCTCACCCATGGTGTATACTCATCGTGATGAGTTTGTATCCAATTTTACTTACATCCTCCATCAGGATGAACAAATGTGGTGGCGATACATGGAGGGAAATGTTGTATTGCAACCTAATTGATCTATTCCCAAGATGCTACTTCAAACCTATACAAAGTTGGACATCAAGGAGCTTCATAAAAAGTGTGTTATGGAAGATCATGACTTTTGGGACTACCATCCCATTGAGACACAATCTAAATGAGATTAACAATAGGAGAAGCACTGCAAAGACATGAAGGGAAAACGGTTCACTAATCCCTTGTTCCTGCTAGATTAAAAGGATAATGATGAACCTCTTTTTGAGGGTTCTCAACATGTAGACTCTCCACCTCTTAACTTTGGTGAAGGGTAGCCAAACCTAAATCCTAAATCAGTGGTTATAAATCCGAGTTCTAGTAATAGTGAGTCCCATGATCGTGGGAGTTCTAAGAAAGGAAGTCAAAGTGGAAACTCAGAAAAGCATAATGATGATCACTCTAAGGATTGTGGTTGTGACAAATGAAAGGGAAGTGGTAGACATCATGGTGATGGTAGTTCTCCTTCCTCTTCACCCTCTTCATTTGGTTTAGCTTTCTCCTCTAAATCTGAGTAGAATAGTAGATAGTGGAATAACAATGATAATCACAGAGACTGTCATGAATGAAGGGATGGTAGAGGACATCACAAGTGTCATCGAGATTATGATGATGAACCTCTACTAGCCACTCAAAATATGCTTAACATCATAGAGGCTATCAAAATTTCTACCAAGCATGTGAAAGTTAGTTGAATCAAGAGGCTAGACATGAACAATATCCCCAGATTTGTGGTGGGATATAACTTAGATCCTCAAATGCATTTACAAGCCTTTCATGATTCTTGAAACTTACAAAATATTGAAAATAATAGGCAAAAGCTCAAGTTGTTTCCCAGAACACTCACTAAGGAAGTGAAATGTTGGTACTGCTTCTTGGAGCTAGAATCAATTTGCAGATGGAGTATGATGCATGAGCTATTCAATGATAAATATCAGATGTACTCTAGAGTGTCCAATTTGAGAAAGAAAATCTAAGGCTAGAAATAAGGAACACATGAACCCTTGGATGTAGCCATGGGTAGGTATTATTTCCTTCTTTAGAAATGTCTTGGCCATGGTTATTCTCAATGGGAGTAGATTTGCCATATCATAGATAGGCTTCAATCAGAAATGAGGAGAACTCTTGGGGTCTATGCCCAAGGGAGACTATCAAAACTAAGAGCTCATTAGATTCAAAGGTTGATTGAAAAGGTTGTAAAAGAAGAAGATGAGTTGAGGAAACGGGAAGTGCTAAGGAGTATAACTGGGATCCTTCCAGTAGAAAAAGGGTGGTTTGATTTTGTAATAGTGAGGAGGAAGCACCACTTGATGAGGTGGTGTAATGAAAAACCTTACCAATTCAAAAATCTATATAAAAAATTTTAGCTAAGGTTTACAAAATGTGGAAATCTTTGGATGAAATATTTCAAACTACTTTAAAAATTATGAAAGAATCTAAAGAACAAGGTAATGATTGTGATTGCAGGAGAAGAAAAGAAGCTAAACTTTCCTACCATAGGGGTAAGGGCAAGGTTGTGATAGTAGAAGAGGTTGTGGAGTTAAAGTTAGATGATGATGATGGGTGTGACATCTGCCAGTATGAACATCCTAAGGGATGTTGCCATGTTGTGTTACACTTACAGGAATATGAGGTATATGCTTTGAATCTTAGACTAGCATGAAGGCAAGCATCGAGAAGGTTGTCTTATCCTCAAGGTAACCCAAGGTAGTTCCATCAACAACAATAGGCTTATTATCCAAGTGAAGCTCCACCACAACTGTATGAGTAGTATTAGTAGTGGCAACATCCATAGTGATGGGGGATGCCACCACCAAGGTATTAGTACCCTCATATGTAGCTAGATCTATATGGGTACTATATTTAGCAACCAATGCCTCCATATGACATTAAGCTAGTAATCATCAATGCCAGTCTTACTCCTAAATAGAAATAAATGCTGTTAAGGGTGGTTAACAAATGGCTAATAGCCTATGCTTGGTTATACCCTAAACTCATAGGAATTAATCCTAGGATATGTTAGCATCATATCTACATTGATCCGGCCATGAATCCAAAGAGGTAGCCACAACAACGATTAAATCCAAAATTGAAGTAGATCATCAAAGGGAAAATCAAAAAACTCATCAAGGTGGGGTTTATCTATCCCATTTTGGATAGTGAGTGGGTTAGCCCACTCGTGATTATGCTAAATAAAGGTGGCAAGTGGTGGATCTGCATCACCTTCTAGCTATTGAATATGACAACATTCAAAGATCACTTTCCGTTACCATTTTTGGATCAAGTGTTGAACACTATATTTGGGCATTGCTATTATAGCTTTATGGACGATTATAGTAGCTATAACCAAATCTAGATCTCGCTAGAGGATTAGGCCAAAACAACATTCATGAGTTCTTGGTGGAGTTTTGCATATCAAAAGATGCCTTTTGATCTATGCAATGCTCCTCTAACATTCTAATGCTTGGTCTCTAAAATTTTTTAGCAACAAATTGGTAACTAGATGGAAGTCTTCATGGATGATTTCTCCACCTAGGATGTCACATTTGAGCAAGCCTTGGACCACCTTAAGCAAGTGCTTAAAAGATGTGTGGAGATGAATCTTTAGTTCAATTGGTAGAAGAGCCATTTAAGGGTCCAAAAGGAAATTGTATTGGGCACAAAATTTCTTAGGCAAGTATTGAGGTGAACCCTAAAAAGATAAGGATTATGTAAGGATTAACTAGCTAACTAGAAACTATTAAAGATGTTTGATCATTCCTTGGACACACAAGCTACTATTGATGTTTTATAGAGAATTTCTCTAAGATCTCAAAATTGTTGGTCAAGCTTACAAAATAGAGGCTTCATGCATATGGACCAAGGAATACAAAAATGCATTCCAAAGCCTCAAGAAAAAGCTCATATAGGCTCCAATTCTATGAGCGCCTGACTAGGTTAGACCATTTCATATAATGATAGACACATAAAATTATGCCTTGGGAGTTGTACGCAAGTCAAAGTATTGTGGGTGCATAGCTAAATCACATCACAACAAATAAAGAACTAATTGTGATGGTGTATTCTCTAAAGAAGTTCAAGTACTATGTGCTTGATTACAAAGTGTTTATGCACACTAACCATAGTGCCATTCACTTCCTCATGAACAAGCCAATGGTGAGCTCTTGTATCATATGGTGATTGGTGATCTTATAGAAGTTCAATCTTACAATGGTAGATCAAAAGGGAACTGACGATGTGGTCATTGATCAATTTCTTAATGAACTCCTCTTTACAGGTGCAAGAAATGAATAAGTGCTTAATGAACCAAAATGGTATGATGGCATACTCACTAATCTACTCACTCAAGAGATGCCACAAGATTTGAACTGTAGGAAGAAACAATAGTTTCCTCATCAATCCAAATGCTTCATGGAAATCAATAGACATCTTTATATGGTGTGCATCAATGGCCTAGTTCGTTGGTATGTACTTGATGTTGATCAACTGTGCATTCTACAAGATACTCATGAGGGTCCATGTGGGGGCAACTATGCTAGGCGACACATGGCCATTAAGATCCTAATGGTAGGGTATTATTGGCTAACCATTTTCAGGGATGTCCACCAATTTGTCTGCTCTTTTGAACATTGTTAATAAGAGGTTGTAACTAAACAATATCAATGAGGAGAGGCACTAGGGCCTGCACCAAGACTTGAGGTCACATTAACACAAGTTTTCCTTGATACAATCAAGCCTCTTGATGTCCAATGCTTAGTTCTACAAGAACTAAACTTTGGGCCATTCTTAGAACATGCTCCACCTGAAGTTAAGACAGAGTTGCAGAACTCTCTCATGTGGCCAACTATCACTTCTAGTGAGGAGTGGTACATGGGAGAGACATATCTCTTTTAGAACAACCAAAAGATAGGAGCCATTGTGAGAATCAAGGACATTTAGATATCATAATTGATAGAAGCTATTGCATAGGCTTAAGGTCTAGTTGATTCTAGAATCCATCTAGTAGAGATCTCCATGCATGTAAACCTAGAGGAAAAAAGGGAGTGGACTTAGTAGGGTTATGGGGTTGACTATAAGGAGTTTGGTGTGCTCACACTAGTAGAGTGCATATACTCCAAGATAGTGGCTTATCACCTCAATCTAATAGTGAGGCTGAACAAGATGACTACTTTCATTGTCCGTGCATGTGCTGCTTTAAGTAGAAAATTTCCTATAAATATTTCACAACTCATCTATTTGGAGATAGAAATGTGCTTCAAGGAAATGAACATGGAAGGAAAACCCTGCCCTCTCCATGCCTTATCAAAAAACTCTATAAAAGGATAGGGATAGTTTGCTATGCAAATGACATAATTAGGCATACTCCCATTGCCTCCTAGTCTAAAACGATGAAAGACAAGATCCCTGTCATGTTTAGAAAGGAGCAGCACCAACTGCAACCTCCACCACCCACTCAGAAAATAACGTTGGAGGCTTACGTTTCCATTGAGTGCTTGCACGAAATCTAAGATTCACTCTTGCACGAGTAGGAGCAGCAAGTAGGAATAAGTGGTGGGGATCCATCTGTGTACCATCATGCAATGAGTCACCTCAATAAAGTGGTTCAAATAATTAGTCAGATGGAAGGAGGTGGACCAGTATTCTCTCAAAAAATCCAATTGCTCACGAGGAGGAGTCCTAGTGCTTGAAAGGTAACGATGTCTCTCTAGCAACAACAATAATTCCTAGAAATTTCTAGGAATGCTACTGCCTTTTTGGTGCACTTGGAGAAGGGCAAGGGAGGCAATTGTATTGGTGATGTAGCAACAAGGATAGGAGACAACAATGGAAGTAGTTGCTAATCGAATTGCTGAAGCACTAAATGCACTCGCAGCATCTATGCTATATGTTTATGCACTCAGAGATGTGTGAACATCCACAAGAACTATTAGCAGTCGATTGAATGCAACCCAACATGAGGAGTTGCTGGATCGATTGGTGGGAATTGGGCAACCAATTCCAGATATCTTTGATTTTTTGGATAACATCACTATAACCTAGTTGAACCTACTTGAAGCAAAGGGTAAATGCATTATTTTGAAAGAAAAAATTGAAATGGCTCAAGTACAAAACCAACACTTGACCATGGAGGTTGTTGAATTAAGAGCCTACCTTGTTGATCCTGTGCTTCTGAATCCTACACTGACAAGAGATAAAGCTTTTAAACAGCTTCAAGATAGACTTAAATAGGTTGATGCAGGGATGGTGATAGTTATCTTTGACCAATTTTTGGCCAAGGCCAAGACATATTTAGTTCAAAAGGACCTGGTCCAGATGCACCTAGAGAATGAAATGCTAACTAGAAAGAATCATTTCTTGTGAAGTGTTGATGTGCAGAAATAGCAGATGCAAGAATTCATCCATTAATAGTAGGAGTAGCTAGCTAGGGTAAACACTAAGTTGAGGATATTGATAGCTAAAAATATAAATCTCTCTATAGAGGAAGTTCATGCTTTACACCAAATATCTATGATTGAAAGTGCTACTTGGAAGAATGAGGCTCTTAAATTTGAGAGAGTTGAGAACCACTACAAAGATCAAGTTCACCTATAGAATGAAGTTAATGAAAAACACATCTAAATGACTAAGGCAAAAGTTAATGAGATCCTCTAGCAACTCTAACAAGGAAAAGAGATGTGGTAGCCTATCGTTGATGGGATAAATGCCTACAAAAAAGCAAAAAAAAACATGAAGGAGTTGTAGATTGAAGAAATGATAGAATGCATGGAGCTTGTCAATCTCTAATATGCAAACCTGGCAATGCTAACTATCATATGGCTATGATCAAAGTTAGAGAAACAAGTGGCCATCTCATACTTTCTATACGAGGTAGAGTTTAAGCACCATAAGAAAACCAAGCAAAAGCTTGAGAGTGCAAACAATGTACTCGAAGTTCTCATGCCAAGATTCACTGATCAAAGATCAATTACTGAGAACTTGGCCAAAAGAATGAACAAGTACTAAGAATTGCAAAATTCAATCAAGGGCATTTGACATCGAACACAAATAATTTGTTGCCTATTTTATCAATGTTAAGGAGTTGTTCCCAACAATGCCTTGTCCTTGGGATGTGTTGATTCCAATCCATATTAGCGAAGCTTCATGGATTGTGCACAATCCTAGAAGTAAGAAGGAGAAGATGAAAGCATTGTTGGATGCTTTCCATCTTTCACCAAAATTTGTAGTCATAGTAGGATAACCACAATAGCCTCAACCATAATGTGTACTTGAAGTAAGAGAATGTCCTTTGGAATCTTAGGAGCCTCCACAACCTGGGACCATTTAATCATTTTCATTGTCTTCACATCATCAAAGGGATTGTGTTTTTCAATTTTGTCTTGGTGTTCAATTTTGTAATCTTAAACACTAGAAAAATTTTGTAATGATTGTATATTCATACACTCGATCACTTAGTGTTTGTTTGTGTTTGTCGTATGTATATCATCAGTCAATAATTCCATACCTTCCAAAATATGTAAAGAGCTTAAGGATGAGTTTTCATTCAGTCATGGGGTTATGATGAATTATAAATTGGTTATGTCAACTAGGCCCCATCAATGAAATGTTTATTTTTGCCTATATATACGTGTTCATCTGTCATGTTTATGGCAAAATTTATCATAGTTTTAGCAGAGCTCTTATAGTTTTCTTGTGTAAAAGCTAGAATATTTTTCCAAGTGCCCACAGTAAGAGTCAAGAGTGTACAGATCTTTATTCAAGCACTATTGTACTTGAGCACAATAGTGTGTGTGGCAATAAAGATAAGATTTTTGATAAACCTTGCAACACTCTAAAATAGATTAATTAATTTTTCTATAATTAATGTTGTATGTGATTTCCTTGAATGCTTTAAGAAATTAAGCTAAATTAAATAGCAATTAACTAAGTACATAAGTATGACCACTTCGAGCATATGTTTAGCACTTGGTAATCCCAGTAATGCTTAATGTTTGGTAACCTAGTAGCATTAAATGTGTTCGAGATATGTACGGTAAGTGGGAACGAATGCTTATGATAGGATTAGTTAGGTGTAGCTAGTTAGACTAAATTACTAATTTAATTATTTTATTTATGTTCATTATTCCTTACCCTTACATGACTTAAAATACAAAACATAAAAATGATAAAAATCATATGCCTCAGTTGCACTGAACCATACCTTTGTATTTCACAAGTGTAATTGGGAAGATAATGATTTTAGCAGTTAGTTTTACTTCCTAGAGACTAGTGTGCTTAGAATGTTATAAGTTAATGGAATTCGACCAAATTGCATGTGAACACTTAGTAACTTGTATGGTTGGGCATAGTGTCTACTTGCCTCTCATCACATAAGGTTGGTAATAGATTGAGAATAAATTGATTAACTGATTCAACTAATTTTATTTCTAATTAATAACTAACCATCCTAACATAAGCATCTAGTCCCACTTTCCATAAACATCCTGAACATGTACAACACTGCTAGGCGATTAAGTGTTAAGTGCTACTTGGATTACCAAGTGTTATACATATGCTAGAAGTGGTCATACTTATGTATGGTAGTCTATTTAGCTTAATTAATTAATTACTTAAAGTCTTAATCATCTTAGCTTAATTAATGAAAATAATAAATGCATAAATAAATCATTAAGCTAGTCTAAGTGCTGCAAGTTTTATCAAAAAAACTCATCTTTATTACCGCACACACTATAGTGCTTAGGTATAATAGTACTTAAATAAAGATCCATATACTTCTTGACTTCTACGGTGGACACTTGGAAAGTTATTCTATCTCTTACAAAAACAAACTGCAAGAGTTTCATTAGTAATGGAAATTATAACCTCATTAACATGGCTGGGGTACTATATTTATAGACCTACTAGGGTGCCACGTTGATGGATACATGTCAGCATGAGAAACCCTACATTGATGGGATATTATCAATGGGGTCACGTTGATAGCATCTCATTAATGTATCCAATCAAAGACACTTCATCAGACATGATATAGAGCCAAAATGGACATTACTCCATGGATGCTAAAAACTACTTTTGGCTAATGGCTCATTACTTATAGTATCAACATAGAAAGTACTTAATGATAAATTGAATTTTTTCAAGGCTACAATATCCAGCATCCAATATCGAAGTTGTAATATTAGATCCTTGATATCAAGGCACAAGCCACAATGTTAGATACCTGATATTTCAGACACATTTAGGCCTATAAATATGATACTTGGACACATGGTCTAACAGCAGTTTCATTCCAACCTTAGAAAACTCCTATAAGTTTATTTTCTTGATTTTAGAACTTAGTACTTAGGAGTGTATGCCCGTAGTGTGATGTTGAGTGATTGAACAAAGTCTTGATTCAAGTGGAATATACTTGGACATGTTTCATGACTAGTGATGAGTGGCGAAATACCCCTACACTCAACCATACAAATATGATCGTAGCACGTGCGATCTGGTCGAACTCTGTAGACTAAGTGCCTACACGCCCCATGGAACACTTAGGGTTAATCATTCTTTGTCTTCCCAGACTTACTTGTAGTTTTCATGGTGTATGATTAAGTAAGTTCGAGGTATATGATTTTTATAGTTTTTTATGTTTTATGTCTTCTATGCTAACAAGGTGAAGGGTAGAGAAACTAATTACTAACTCTAACTAATGAACTAAGTCTAAATTACCTAGCATCAGCATCCATTCCCACTTACCGTACACACCCTGAACTGATGCAACTGTGGTTACCAAATGCTAATCGTTGTTGGGATCACCACACGTAACGCACGTGCTCAAAGTGGTTGTACTAAGGAACCTAACAAGGAGAGAAGGGTTGAGAAGGAAAATAGTAAATAACTAATAAAGTAATAAATAATAAGTAATAAATAATAGTAATAAAATCCTATTCCATGCGCTGCAAGGTTTATCCAAGAAGCTCATTTTTATTTCCGTACACAAACTTGTGTTCAGGTACAATGTCTGCTTGAATAAAGATACATTCACTTTAGGACTCCTACTACTGGCACATGAAAAATATTCTATCTTTGGAGTGATCAATATGCCAGAGTTTCCCTACTATCTAGCCTAGGATGAGTAAATAAGGAAGAGATACCTCTTATTTATAGATATGACGGTGCACTGCGATATCACATACGTGATATCACAGGGGAAGACGCGATATCACGTACGCGATATCGCGAGGGATGTGATATTGCGGCCCATGTGATATCGCATCCCATCATACCTCCATGACTCAATGAAAACTCGTCCTCGAGTTCATTACAATAATATCGGGAAGGTATGGGATTATTGACTCAAAGGAAACTAATGGGATGGCATGTGAATGGATCATCATTACAAGACTCAACAAACTAGTATTCATGACAAAAAGGGTGAACACCTTATTACATTGACATTAAGCCTCAATTGGTAGTTGAGAAAGAGAGAGAGAGAAAGAAGTTTTGCTACTGCCAACACCAAGATTGCACCTTTTATTATCTATCCATAAGTGCGTCATCAATCTTGCTCCTTGAATCATTGTTTCAGCACTACTCCATTCCAAGTGGTCCCTCCAGATCTGGTCTGTTGTTGCATGATCTCCATCTGCACACACAACACAGTCTTATATTAGCAAGGGTAAATGAATTATCATGTAATGGATACCTTGCCTCCGTATAAGTCCATTGGCTGAGTTGTGGTATGGCTACTTGCGGATAAGGAGATATAATAATGATGACTACTGAAGGTGCAGGGGTTAGGAGAAAATCAAAAAAATTTGGCCTCGTACCCCCATGACTAATCGCAAACCCCTGGTAGCGATAGAATGAAGAAAGAATAAGAACAAGAAGATGGAGAAAAAAATAACTAGTACATAAATGAAATAGATGTCAAGATTGAAATGAACAAATAAAATTAATTGCAAAAATGTTAAGGGAAAGAATTTAACGGATGCACCAAATAGGAATGTCAGTGGGTCCTCCCCAAAGTAGGCTCATGCCCTTAATGCCCT
>MNCI01016120.1:23259-42220 GCA_015680685.1 Gnetum montanum | reverse complement strand
GTTGTTTTCATTCATGTTTATAAGAAACCCCTACTTCAGGTTGTGTACTCCAATCTTCATCATCATATAGTTCGTTGGTTCTCCAATGAACTTCCTCACTAAGTGTGGCATTATTGTAAACTTGTAGGAGAGGCATGATTGTGAAATTGTGTGTGAATTCGTATGTGAATTTTTATAATTATTTCCTTCTAAAAGATATATCGTTAAGTCCAATACAGTGACCTTGTATGATATAAATAATCTAGATAACTAGCACCGTCTCTGGCAATGGTGCCAATGATGAGTGGCGAGATACCCCTACACTCAACCATATGAATACGAGCGCTTTCACGCACGATCCGGTCGAACTCCACAGACGGACTAGTTGTGGCACCTAGATAGTTAGCCTTAGGTTGCGGTTCGTTGTCTTCCCACCTAGACTAGTATTATCTTTGTCACGTATGGTTTAGTCTAGAGTGAGGTGTATGATGCGTTTCCTAATCTAATGCTACTCTTGAAGGTAATGGATGGTAATATTATCTAAGCTAGGAGAGAGAGGATAACAGAATCTAATCTAGCTTAAGTGCGATGAGCATTCATTCCTTGATTATCTGTACACATCTTAGACTTCGTGCATGACTACCACTGGGATTACTAAGTGTAGATCCTAGGTACGCTACTGAGTTACCAAGTAGTCACACTTAAATGCGCGTAATCAAGTTGTACTCATTCTATGTTCTAACGTGAGTTTAAGGGTGAGAGAGTATTAACTAGGAAAGCAAGAAATAATAATTAATTAATTAAATAAAAAATTGAATGCTGCAATGATGAAGTAATCTCGATCTTTATTTCTGGTCATGTGCGTGTCCAAGTATGTCACACTCAAATAAAGGATGTCGTACAATTACATTCATCACATTGTGGGCATACACTGGAAATTAATCTATCTCTGGAGGGATAAAACTGCCAGAGTTTAGCTACAATCTAAATATAAAACTATGAAACAAGGGAGAGCCATCTCTTATTTATAGAACTGGTGATGGGCTACGATATCACATATGCAATATCGCAGTAAAGGACGTGATATCGCATTTGGGCATGCAATATCGCGTACGTGATATCATGGTTGCCCCAAATGACATCTCATCACACTTGGAATGGATTGATGCTAAAGTAGTTATACAAGGAACAAAATTGATGGTGTGCTTATGGATGGACAACAAAAGACGCAATCTTGGCATTGGCAGCAGTAGGCTTCTTCTTTTCTCTCTCTTCTCTCTTCTCTCTTAGTTGCCAAATAAGGCTGGATGTCAAATGTGTATAGTGTTCACTTTTGTTATCATGAACACTAAATTTTGTCATGTATTAGAATGATGATCCGTTCACATGTCATCCCATCTACCATTAGTGCCATTCAAGTCAATAATCCCATACCTTCCCAATATTTTGTAAGGAACTCGAGGATGAGTTTTCATTCAGTCATGGGGGTCTGATGGGTCGCAATATCGCATGGACCATGATATCACGTCTACCCCTACGATATTGTATATGCGACACCGTAGCCCATCGCCAGTTCTATAAATAAGAGGTAGATTTCCCTTGTTTCTCCATCTAGATCTAGACCCTTAGCTAAACTTTGGCAATTTTACCATTCCAAAGATAGAATAATTTCCATGTGCCCACAGTAGGATTCTCAAAGTGAATGGATCTTTATTCGAGAAAATTGTACCTGAGCACACATTTGTGTATGAAAATAAAGATGAACTTTCTAATAAACCTTGTAGCATGTGGACTATGTTAAATAGGAATTAATTAGTGATTAAATGTTTAAATGCTTTCTTAGTTAATTAATCTTTCTTAACCCTTAACTCTCCTAGTTAAGTGCATTCAGTACGACCACTTCGAGCATGTGCGTACGCTTGGTAACCTAGTAACAAACAGCATTTGGTAATCCTAGTAGCGTTGCATTGGTTCAGGGTGTGAATGGCAAGTGGGAATAGATACTGATGCTAGGATGATTAGAACTTAGTTAGTGAAAGTTAGTTACTTAGTCTCTTCACCCTTTCCCCTCTTAGCATAGACGTTAAAAAGATAAAAGACATAAAAATCATATACCTCAGACTTACTTAACCATACAACCATGACAATACAAGTAAGTCTGGGAAGATAACAATTGATTGACCTTAAGTGTTCCATTTGGGCGCGTACACACTTAGTCCTTGGAGTTCGACCAGATCACGCGTGCACGCTCGTATTCATATGGTTGAGTGTAGGAGTACCTTGCCACTCATCAATGCTCAAAACCAATCATACCCATTTTTCCTTACTAATGGACAAATAAAAATAAAATTCTTGAGAAAGTAAAGTACTAAGCTAGTAAAATAGTGAAAATTATGCTAAGTAAACAAAAGAAGCTAAGTGGATGTTGCAATGATGGGAAATAGTCTCGATCTTTATTACCATCACAAAATTGTGTTTAAGTACAACTTGTTCAAATAAAGACATCATTCAACTATCACTCAGCACATTGTCAGCATTCACTTTCTATCGCTCAATCTAAGTCTAAGAAATCAAACTGCAAGAGTTTTGTTACTAGTGGAAGGAAAAGTTGTTGGACTATGCATCCAAGTGTTGTATTTATAAGGGTGCACACATTCTGAGACATTGTATTAATGATGATGTATCATGTATTGTGACATCGTATCAATGATGTCATTTCTACAATGTTGCATTGACATGAATTTTGACTTTATCATACCCCCATGACTAATATCGAATCCCTAAGCCATATCTTCCTTGTTATTACTCTGATTTTCATGATTTTTGCACTAATTTGATCATGGAGTGCTCATCTTAGTCATGTGGGATGCTAGTGAGGAAAATTTGAGCTGATTTTTCAAAAAATTCTAATGCTCGAAAGGTATTTTAAGGGTAAGTATGAAGTGAACATTGAAATTTTTAAGGAATAATCAAACATCTAATGCTAGAACATTTAAAATAATTCTTTTAAGAAACCATAACCATCATCATGCATCATACATAGGAATAAATAGAAAACTAAAATTTGAAAAACTCTCCCTTTGGTGCAATTGAAAAATGATGAAATGGGCACTAAGTGTCTACCTATTTATACTTTTTTGTAGATCTGATCTTGGGGATCCGACATCAAGGAATCAATATTAGTGCAGTCTCGATTTTGGTGACCTGATATTGGAGCCAAAGAAATTTCATGTTTCATAAGGGTTTGATGGGAAAAATTGATTCTTTTGGATGTTTGGAAGGTTTTAAGGTTACTTAGAGGATTAGGATGATGGAGATATGCACTTTTTAGTCAAAAAATTTTCATTGGAAGTTCATAGAGAAGGAATCTCTAGCTATGAAAGTTCGTTAGATGGATAAGAAGGGTAATGGATTCATGTTTTTAGAATGAATAGTTTGAGATGATATGGGAAGTATTTATTGACATTTCATGATGTTAGAGGATTCGAGATGATGTGGAATCACTTGGTAGGTATAAGATACAATAGTTATACAAGTGGATCCTCCCCAAAGTAGGCTCTAGCCCTTAATGTCCTTGTATAACCATGCCCAATAGTGTCCTTAGGCACTTAAGGAGTTGAATGTAATGCATACCTATTTAGCAAAACACACATGTTAGTACCACCAAATTGGGAAAATAACACTATGTTACTAAGAACCACAAGCTATGACTATTCAAACAGTGAGATGAGATGGACTTAGAAGGGACTACAGAAATTGAGATGTTAGGTATCTTACCATAGGCATGATGAATTCTTGTGTTTTATTAGTGTTTAAAGTAATCACTAGCCTTTCTGTCCAAGATTCAAACCAAGTCCAAACCACATTCTAGTGACATCGCATCGTTTCATCTTTTGGAATTAGAATCGTAAGACTATCAATGTTGCAAGAAGTATTGTCACTTGGTGTATTGTCCAAGGGAAGAATTTTATTCATGGTACTTTAGTTTTATTTTTATATTTCTAAGAAGCCACCTACCTTCAAGCATAGGTAACATGTCTTTCTAGTGGGACCCCCTAAAATTTATTTTTTGCTGTTTTTTTTTATTTGTGTCAAACTGTTAAGGGAGCACTTATTTTACTCTTACCCCCATTTTTTTTAGACTTACAAGGATATGATACAACCTTAGCAACATGATAAAGCTTACAATAGTAATCCAAAAGAATCCAAAAATCCCCTTAATGTCACACCCTTTTCATTTTCACTTAGTTCTTCACTTTTCGGTCCATGCATAATGATCACAAGTTTATTCTTAGTTGTATGATGGAAATGAATATCATTATGGCCATGGTAAGAACCTCTTATGATTGGAATGCGTGGATGAATGGTGTGGGCTCACTATTTAAATAATTAGTCTCTTATGACTTGATATCATAGAGGAATCTTCACCTTATTAGGCTACATCTTGCCTTTATTCATAATGTGTCTTATTAGTAATCAAAATTATTTACAAAAGATGTGAAAAAAAAAGTAAATGTTAAAGAATGGAAAATGTTAAAATATTGCAAAATGTGAAAAAAATATAAAAAAATGTAAGAAATGGAAAAGTGTAAAAGAATAAGAAAATGTCAAAGAATGTGTAAAATGAAAAGAATGTGAAAAGTATAAAAGAATGGAAGAATTGTATCAAAGAATGTGAAAGAGTGAAAAGAATTGGAAAAAAAATGGAAAATCACTTATTAATTTTGAAATCATAGTAAGGAATCTTCCCCATGACTAAACACATGGGCAAGTATTCAGAAAATGCTTTCTAGATCTCTTGAATCATACACTCTATGTGGTTCACTTACCATCTTTAGTGATTTAACTTTTTAGTTATTGTCCCAGGTAATTTTGATGGTAATGGAATATTGATTGTTAAGGTTCTTGTTTGCTTTCCCCATTGGTGTAGGATTATGGTTTAATAATTTCATTTTTGGGTCCTTAGTTGGAGTCATCTTCTTAGAATGGGAGTTAATAAGTGGATTAATTGTTTCATGCATTTTTCAGATAATTTTTGGTTATCAGTTAGTGGCCATGGGGTGTCTTTTGGTTTTGTGATTCCTTCTCTCTCTTGTATGCACACTTTTTCTTCACACTTGTTGTGGATTGGTGTGATGACTGTGTTAACATTCTAAAGTGTTGGTCCACAACTGCACTCTTTGCTTTAAGCAGTAATGAATAGAATTCACTGCTTGTGTATGGCTCTGTACTTATCTTCTTTAGAGATCTCAATAGATAGATCCCTCATACTTAGTTTAACATTAATTGTGTTAAGCCATGTTCTCTGCATAATAATTGGAAATTCCTTATCAACATCTTTTACATTGATTACCACAAAATTTTTTGGATAAGACCACCCCTTGACAAAGGTCACTACATCATCTATTTGTCCCAAAGAAATGGCGATAGATTGATCTACAAGCTCCAACATGATATTGCACTCTTTCAATGGTGATATGTTCCATGCTTGATATGTTTTGTAAGAGATCAAATTTACTCTAGAACTTGAGTCTAATAAAGCTGTGCATGGTATATTTCTAGCTACTCATAGATAAATCAAAGGAATTCCTGGATCAATTCTCCTCTTAGTGAGTGGCTCTGCCTTAATCCAGTCTATGATGATTTTAGTGAGCATGAAAGTTTGTATGTTTTTGTTGAATGATATTGAAAGCTTATTCTTGGTAAGAGAATCTATTGTAGGAGAAGTTGGTCTTGATGAAGTTCTAACTCTACTAGCCTTTTTAGAACTTCTTCTAAAGAAAGGATGTTTCTTTTTTTGGCCCTTGGTGTTACTAGTAAGATCCTCTACTTGTATGCTCATTACGCATGCAAATTTCCTCTACTGAAGTTGTGACAAAAATTCCCCTTGCATAGTGGGTGGTGGCATTGGTGGCAAAGGATTAGAAGGAGAATTTTATGGTCCAACTACTGGTGAATGTGCACAAGGACTATGATCTATCCTTGGAGTAGTAGGTTTGTAGTATTCTAGTGGATAATAAGGAGAAGAAGTTTGGACTGATGTGTTTTTTGGAGATATTGGACACTAAACGTAATATCCATAAGGATCTACTTACTTGTATGGATACTGTTGCCTTGGTGGTAGCATTACCCATGTCTACGGTTGTTGCCATTGCTACTGATAATTCTCCTCTAGTTGAGGGTAGGCTCCACTTGGGTAATATGTTGGATGGAAAGGTTGCCTAATATTACCTTGAGGATAAGGTAGTCCTCTAGGCATCTACTTTTTCACAAAGGTTGGATTGAGTGCATATACCCCATGTTCTTGCAAGTGGAACATAATAGGATAACATCCCTTAGGATGTTCATACTGGTACACATTGCATCCTTCCTCTTCCTTTGAACTAGTGTCAATATACCCTTTAATGGTAGTAACTTTTTGTTTGTTCTTATAAATTTCTCATCCATGATCTCTTTTCTTCTTCCTTTTTTTACCCCTAGTAAGTGCTTGTTCAGTTTTTCTTCCAAAATCTTTAGGGTTGTAGCAAATTTTTCATCCACTAAATCCTAAATTTTCTCTACCTTAGCCACTATATCATTAATTGATTTCTAAATAGGTAGAGTCTTTTTCCGAATAACATGTTCCAAGGTTTCATCCTCTTGCTTGTCACATTGCCACACATCTCTCTTTTGAATTGATGGACCTATATTACATTTTTTAGTTAATTTCCTCTTTCTCATCTCACCTTCTTCCTTTGCAACTTGATCAATTAATCTCTGGATATGAAGGATAATCAATTCTAATAACCTTCCTTGGGCGTAAACCCCAAGATTCTTCCTAGTTTTTCTTCGGAACCCATCTACAATGTGCCTAAGTTGTTCCCTTGGTAAAAATATGTGGCCTATGCATATGTGTAATAGTGAATAATATCTACCCATTACCACATCAAGGGTCTCATGGATCCCTTGCTTCCATCCCTAGATTTATTTTCTTAATTTTGACACTCGTGAATAGGTTTGGTGTTTGTCATTAAAGAGTTCAAGCATGGTACTTCAACGTCTAATGGATTCAAGTTCCAATAACTTGTACCAACTCTCTGGATATTTTAGAAGTGCTCTAGGAAATAAATTCAACTTTTACTAATCACTTTCAATGTCTTGTAGGACACAGGCATCATGGAAAGCTTGAAGATGATGTTGTAGATCAACATTATAGCCACCTTAAAATCATCGCATATTGTTCATGTCTAGCCATGTGATTGGCTATCCCTCACATGCGTGGTTGGTATGTGGATAGCTTCCTAGATGTTTATCATACTTTGGATTGTCATAAGAGGTTCATCATCGTGGTTAGGTTCATAAGCTCTATTCTAGTGGGGATCCCTTCTATGCTCATACCTTTCTTGATCCTCTCTTCTATCCCTTTGTCTTCTTTGTTTCATGTTCTTCATCTTCTGTATCATAGTACCTTGAATATTGATCAAGATGGCCATGGGTCCTCCTTTCTTCCCTATCATAGTCCTGGTACTTGTATAATCTTCTGTTAGAGTCCTCCAATGATCATGATGAGGCACATGAGGTAGCAGGAGATTGATGTTGATTTTTTTCTTTCATGACTCTTGTATGCTTCTTTGTAGGATTTGGCAAGAACCCTTGGCCTTAATTCTCGCTTATACCTTGAGTTAGTAGCCTTCCCCTTAGGTATCTTTGCTAGAGTAGAATGAAGTTGGGCTTTGAAAAGTTCCTCAAGTTTGATGATAGATGTTTTTAAAGGCTCCTCATGATTTTGGTGGTGTTTCTCTGAAATAAATGCATTAGCATCAAGTTCTTCCAAGAAAATAGAAGTGTTAACCTACATCACTTTGCTATGTACATGTTTGATCTCCATGGCAAAAACTCTTCTCATCTACTCCTTTCTGGGTTCATAGGGTCTTGTCATGTGCTGAGTTACATTATACCCTTCCAATATCTTGTCCAAATGCGTTCCCCTTAGGGTAAGTTGAAGCATGTTAAGTGTTGCATGTTCTAGAGGAAAGACTATCATGTCTTGCATGTCTCTCCATCTCATTTAACTATCCTGATGGAAGATGAAAGTGAAGTTTGGATGGTAAGGATCAATGTTAGCAGAAGTGATTCTTATTTGCATTGACATCCCCTATTCTTCTTCATAAATGATTCTATCATTACTTCTTCTTATCTCCTTGGTAGGTGATGGTTGATCTTTCATTGAAGCCATATTATATAATTTCTTATACATTATGTTTTAAGTGTGATTTTCTTATAGTTATAAGGTTTGACATTTGTTTAAGATACAATGAACTTTGAGAAATCAGTTACTTAGAATACATTGACTTGTCCCTAGTAACGGTGCCAATGATGAATGGTGGAGTAATCCAACACCCAACCATACAAGATACGAGCATTCACGTGTAGCCTGATTGAATTCTATGAATAAGGTAATGTGATTATACTAGTAATTGGTTTAAGTTTGTGATCGTTGTCTTCCCACATGAGCTAGTGAAATCTCTATGTATGGTTTAACTCACAACGAGGTGTATGATAATTGATGTTGTGTGAACCATATTACTCCTAGTGAACATAAGGTAAATGAAGTGGTTTCTAAATCTAAGTAATAGTAAATGAATCTAGTCTAGCCTAGTGTAATGGAGATTCATTCTTGAATCCCCACACACGTCTTGGACTTATGCAATCATTACTGGGATTACCAAGTATTCTGCTATTGGGCAAACCAAGCGATAATACTACTAGGTTACCAAACGATCACACTTAATACTCAAAATAAATTGTATCCATTCCTCTTAACAATAATAAGAGTAAAGTTCATGGGAAAGTAAACAGTAACTAAGAAAATAGTAATCAGTAAACTAAGTGAAAACAGTAAACATTATTCTAAGTAAAGAGTAAAGAAACTAAATGGATGTTGTAATGATGCAAAGTAATCTCAATCTTTATTTTTGATTATGAAACATGTTCAAGTACATTCCACTTGAATAAAAACTCTATTCAATCACTTAACATCACACTACAGGCATACACTACTAACTGCTAAGTACTAAAATTAAGAAAAAAAACTTATAGAATTTTGCTAAGTTGGAATAAAAACTATTGTTGGACCATGTGCCTAAGTGTTGTATTTATAGGCCCACATGTGTCTGCAATATAAGATATCAAACATCATAGCTTATGCCCTGATATCATGGATCTGATATCATAGCTTCAATATTGGATGCCCAATATTGTAGATGTGAAAAACCATGATTTATTAATACCCAATGAAGGGGCAAGGGTAGCACATCTATACACCTAATCAAATCCTAAAACTAGAAAATTATGACTGAAATAGGCGTATTGCAAGGAAGATAAGGGTTATAATGAATTAACTCTAGAAGAAAGAATTTACTTTAAAACTTGCCCTTATCACATGTTCCCAACAAAAGAACTCAATCAACTACCCACTTATGCGGCTAGAGGAAGTGCGATCTTGATGCACAAACACAATGCCAACTTCGCACAACTCTACCTTTTGGAAATATAGTGGTTGTTTGAAGAAATAAAGGTAGGGAAGCCAACACTTCCATTCCTTTGCCTTATCAAGAAGCTATGCAAGTGAATTAGAATCCTGGGATACACCAATGACATTCGTAGGAGGGCCCAAAATGCTTCATACATTGGGTTGCTTAAATTGGCACCACCAAGAAAAGACCATGGTGAGGAGCAGGAACAAGAATAAGAATAAGAGCAACAATAGGAGCAACAATAGAAGCAAGTAGGGCCTAGTAGCCAACAATAAGAGCAACAACAAGAACAAAAAGTTCCACTACCACTGCCACAAGACTACAAACCGTTAATGAGTCATCTACGATAGATTGTAGAAACAATTAGCTGGTAAACAAGGGAGGAGGCCAATCTTTACAGAGTTATCGATAGTGCCATATGGGCCATAGGTTCAGTAGATCCAACAAGTGAAAAAATCTGATTATAAGCAAGAAGATAGGGACAATGGTCATAATAGATCTCCGAGAATGCTGCATCATTCCAAGTGGTGCTAAAGACTAGACAACAAGCCACACTAGTGGTAATGCAACACCAAGATGTAGTAGGAGCAGCGTAGGTGATCACTAATCACATCAAAGAGTCTTTCAATGTACCTATTATACCTCTAGCTGATCTTATAGGAACCAGAGATGCACAAATGGTAGTTGAAACCTCAATGACTCCTACTGATCATGAGGATGTGCTCAATAGACTACTACAGACTGGGCAAGTTATGAAAACACATTTCAACATCCCTAGTGATGTCACTACAGTATAGTTTGAGATCATTTCTACCAAAGGAAAGCTAGTCATGAAAAAGATAATGGTAGAGCATGCTAAAAATGAAATTCTAAGATTACAAGAAGAGTTCATCACCCTGAGAGCTAAACGAAGAGATCCAACACAATTTATTACACCTAACTAGATAGAGCAGTTTAGAACTAAGTAGATAAATTATCTAATCAAGCAAAATAAATAGATGGCAACAGAGAAGAAGAAAGTGGTATGGAATGCCTTAGTAGTTGAAGCTCAAATGTACACACATGTTAAGGCACTTATCGCAGTCTAAGAAGAAAATAAACAACTTGCTATTAATAACATAAGGTTGACTACTATAGAGAATTAGAAAAACATTATGGAGAAAAGCATCCACTAGTTAAGGGAACAACTGGTGAGGGTGTACCAAGACATGAGCTACTTCGCAAGGGAAAATAACCTATCAATGGAGGAGGTGCGCCATCCAAAAAAATTCAACCTTTAAAATAAGCATGTGGAAATATGAGGAAAAGAAACACAAAAGGCTCAAGGAACACTTTCGTGACTACGTGGGCATGTACAAGAAAATCATTGAATAAGAGATCCAAATGGCAAAGGCTAAAATCAACTCCATATTAGCATAGAATGTTAATTGGAAATCCATCTTGGATAGTTATGCCCTTGTGCACCATGCATAAGTGAAAAATAAAGACCTATAGATCGAAGACCTAAAAGAGTAGATGGAGTTAGCTAATCTTTGTTATGCTAACTTGGCCATGTTAACAATAGGTAGGCCCAAAAATGAGCTAGAATAGCAAGTAGTGGCCACATATGCTTTGTATGAAAAAGAGTTTGTGGATCATAAAGATGCTTTACAAAAACTCCAAGTGGCAAGCTCTGAACTAGAAGCAGTAAAGGTTTGCTACCAAGTGTAGAAAGATGTAGCAGCAAACCTGGCTAGAAGATTGATTGATTATCATGAGCTGCATGAAAAGGCCAGAGCATTTGAAAAGGAGAAAAGGTAGTTTGCAGCCTGGTATGTCAAGGCAAATTAGATGTTCCATAGTGACCATGCCCATGGGATCTACCCACTCCATCATACATTGCACAGTAAGCATGGATGGTACATGACCCATAAACAGAAGAGAAGAAACTTTCGGTGCTCCCGAATCTAGTATAAATTTCAAAAGCCTAATGACAAGGGGGAGCAGCCAATGAGAAAGCCACCACCACCTCGAATCACATAAAGCTACATTGAGCTTTGCTAGATTTTAATTTTTATTAAAGTTGTCATGTCATGTGTCATTTTTTGTAAACACCACTACAACATTTATGAGTCATGTATATAGTAATTAGTGTCATGTAAATCTACCTCCTAATTTTTTAAGGAACTCTATTCTCATTTTATTTTAACTCAAGGACCAACTTTCAGTCAATTGTGGGGGTATGATAAATTGAAATTTTTATTGGCTATGATATTAAGCATCCAATATCGGATCCCTAATATAAGGGCACAAGCTACGATGTCAAATATCTAATATCATGGACACATGCAAATATGATACTTAGGTGCAAGGTCCAATAATAGTTTTCATTCCAACTTAGCAAAATTTTGTTGATTTTTTTTCTTGATTTTAGTTCTTAGCACTTAGTGATGTATGCTTGTAGTGTGATGTTAAGTGATTATATGAAGTCTTTATTCAAGTGGAATGTACTTGGAGATGTTTCATGATCGAAAATAAAGATCAAGATTACTTTGCATCATTGTAGCATCCACTTAGTTCTTTACTGTTTGCTTAGAATAATGGTTATTGTTTCCACTTAGCTTACTAATTACTATTTACCTTCCAATGAACTTTCCTATTATTGTAGGTTCACCCAGTAGTAGAATACTTGGTAATCCCAATAATGATTGCATGAGTCCAAGATGTGTGTAGAGAATCAAGAAAGGATGTCCATTGCACTAGGCTATACTAGACTCATTGACTATTACTTGGATTTAGAAACCACTTCATTTACCTTATGTTTTTTAGGAGTAATATGGGCCAAACAACATCAATTATCATACACCTCATTGTGAGTTAACCCATATGCATAGATTTTACTAGCTCATGTGGAAAGACAACGATTGTGAACTCAAATTAATTACTAGCATATTCACATTACTTTGTCCATGAAATTTTTCCAGGGTACGCGTGAACACTTGTATTTCATATGGTTGGATGTTGGATTACTCCATCGCTCATCATGGCTTTACTGTATAGATAATTAGTTCCTTATGATTGACAATATAGAGAAATCTTCACCTTATTGGGACTACATCTTATCTAATTTGATGTGTTTTATTGGAAATTTGACAAAAATATGTACAAGTAAAATGGAAACAAAACATGAAAAATTAGAAAATATATAAAAAATTAGAGAGATAAAAAGAATGAAAGATTATTAAAGAATTAGACAATGTCAATGAATATCAAAATCTTAAATGAAAAAGTATAAAAGGAAATGAAAATATATTAAGAAAGTAAAAAAATACTAAGAAAGTGAAAAACTCAAAAGATACCTACATGTCCTAGTGGACACCCCCATGACCATGGTTAAGATTAGTCAATTGAAATAGTGAACAACTAGAGGACATTTGGACAGATTGGGTGGAATCTTTAGCTGAGTTGGGATATTTATGATGAGGTTTGACTTGCTGGATGTTTCCTATGATGAGCTTATGTGGGCTAAATGCATCATATTTATGCATGACACTCGAAGGGTAAGTTTCCTAAACGATGTAGGATCCCTCCCAAAGGGTTTTGAAACTTGGCCTTCTGCTGGATATGATTGGGATTATAACAAAGGACCTTTTCACCTGGTTGTATCAATACTTGCCTTATACAAGCATTGTGCCTATGCTTGGAGTAGGTCTTATGGATCTCATTACTCATGAGTGCTACTAGCCTATTTTCCTCTAATAGATTGAAATTCTTTAGGCACTTTCATTAGGCAAAACTTAAGTTGAAGTCAAGTTGGTTGGTAGTAGCTAGGGATTGTAGTTTTGTCTAGATTGGTAGCATGGGTAAGTTATTGTATATTAGCTCATAGGATGAATAATCGATGGGTAACTTCCATGTTGTTCTATAAGCCCACAAAGCATCATTTAGTTTGATGCTCAAATCCTTTCTAAATCTACTAATCATCCTAGTCAATATTCTAGTTATCTCACAGTTAGTTGCTTCTGCTTGACCATTGGCTTGGAGATGATATGGTGCGGTTAACTTATGGTTTACCCCAAGTTGTTACATGAGATTTTTGAAAGTAGCACCGATAAAATGAATCCCATTATGGGAATAAGCATTCTTGGTACTCCAAATTGGTTCACCACATCATGTTGAAAAAACTTAATAGATGTTTTGGCTGTATAATCTTTGACTATTGTTGCCTCTACCCACTTGGTGTAATAATTCACGATCACAATTATATAGCCTTTCTAATTTGACATTGTTGTGATGAGGCCCATAAAGTTAATTCTTCATATGTAAAATGACTCTAATAGTTGTATCCATTGCTACAACCCTTTATTTCTAGCCATTATTCCTTCATCTTTTTGGCACCTCTCACAAGACTGTGTAAAGGTATGGACATCTTGGAACAAGGTAGGCTAGATGTAGTGAGCCATCATCAGTTTTAATGCCATCCTACATCCTACATAATGCCACCACATGGGCCTTCAGGTGCATCTTGTAGGATTTGTAGTTGATCACATTCAGGTATGCACCACCAGACTAACACATTTGCAAAAATCTTATTTCCATGTATATTTTCACCTTGTGAAGTAGTTGCTCTTTCTGTTTCTTGCTCCATTTAATAAGAAGCTCTTGTGTCGTTAGATAATTCAAATAGTTAGTTGTCCATGACTTTCCTGTTGGGTCTATAGCCATTATTTTCTTAGTAAACAAACTTTTGTAAGGGAATTGGGCTAAAAATGGTCCTACATGATCGTATTAGTCCCATCTGAGTCTCAATAAATGATCAACTACAACATTCTCCATGCCCTTCTTGTCGATCATTATTATGTTAAATTCCTACAAGCTAATAAGCCATCTAATCTCCCAAAGATTGACTGCTAGTTTGTTCATAAGAAAACAGATGTCATTGTGATCAATGTGGATGAGATTGGGTACTCGAGCACATAATGTTTAAATTTTTCTAGTTCATACACCATTTTCATTAGCTCCTTTTCTATTTTGATCTAGTTAAGTTGTGCCTTGGTTATGCTTCTTCTGGTGTAATGAATATAGTATGGTCTCTTTTGGTTATCTAGCTATGTCAGTACTACACCCAATGCATAGTTCAAAGCATCTTTCATGATATGAAAATGCTTGGACCAATATGAATCTTGTAGGACTAGTGTCTCAATTAGCTTTTATTTCAAGGTTTCAAAGGTCTTTTCACAAGACTTAGTCTATTGAAAGGGTGCATCCTTCTTAGTTAACTAAACTAGTAGTTTTGCAATCTTTGAAAAGTTTTCTATAACCTCCTGTAGTACCTCGTAGGGTCCAAAAATGATTACACATCCTTAATAGTTTGTGGCCTTTGAATGATATTCTATATGACTCAAACTTTGTTAGGATCCACCTCTATTCCTTTCTATGAGAGTATGTTCCCTAAGACGATGCCGTCCTAGACCATAAGATGCCTATTCTACCAATTGAGCTTTAGATTAGTCTCTACACATCTCTTTAATACCTTCTCTAGACGATCTAGTGCTTGCTTAAAATCCAACCCATATGTCAAAACATCATTCATAAATAGTTCAACACCATTTACTATTTATTTCTAGAAGTTGCTAAGTGAGTCTCTAGAAGGTGATGGCTGCATTGTAAATACCAAAAGGCATCTACTTGTAAGCAAACGTTCCCCATGAACTAGTGAACGTTATCTTCTCCTCATCCTTAGGTGCAATGTGGATATGATTATATTCACTGTACTTGTCCAAAAAACTATAGTGCTCATGTCTTGCAATAGTATCTAGGACTTACTCATTGAATGACAAAGGAAAATGATCCTTGAATGTAGTAGAGTTCAATAATCAAAAGTTGATGCACACTCTCCACTTATCTCCTTTCTTTGGAACAATTACCAAAGTACTAACTTGTTTACTATCCATAATGAAATATATGAATCTAGCCTTTGGTAACTTTTCCAACTCTTTTTTGACTACTTCTTTAAGTTTTTGGTTTAGCCTTCTCTTTGGTTGGAAACATGGTTTTATTGCTGGATCAATATATATTCGATGTTGACAAATTCTAGGATCAATTCCTATGATCTCATCATAAGACCATGTGAATGTTATTGGCCACTTGTTTATTACTTCCAATAACTTCTTCTTCTGCTCTTTATCAAGGTTCGTGTTGATCATAATTTGCTTTTAATTATTCAAGAAAGCATATTCAAGTGCTGCTAGTAGGGCCTGTAGTTCTTGTGCTTTTGGTTTAACCTTATCTAGGATCTCTAATTGTCCCCATTCTATCTATTCTTCTTGACCTATGTGTGGATAGGGATGTCTTCTTCTCATTTGTTCCAACTTGCTAGTTTCTTCTGCGTAGGCACTTATTATTTGATTCATTGGTTCCATTTATATGTTTGATTTAGTTTCACTATCTATGATCAACCACTTAATGCCTTCTTGTTGGATGATTTTTGCATACAAGAATTTTTGCACACACATTTCTTCAACACATTTGTTGCATGCTGATGAGTGGTGAGGTACCCCTATGCTCAACCATACAAATACACGAGTTTCATGCATGATTCGGTCGAATTCCAGAGACTAAGTGCTTACGTGCCTTTGTGGAACAAGGATGGGTTGGTTGATCGTTGTCTTCCAAAGCTTACCTGTATGTCACGATTGTATGGTTAAGTAAGCTTGAGGCATATGATTTTTATAGCTTTTATGTTTTTATGTCCTACGCTAGTAGGGAAAGAGAGAGATAACTAGGTGAGTAATTTAACTTAACTATTCATTAACTAGGCTTTAACTAATCCTAACACTAGTATCCGTTCTCACTTGCTATACACATCCTGAACTAGTGCAACACTCCTGGGATTACCAAACGGTAGTTGTTACTAAGTTACCAAGTGTTACACGCATGCTCAAAGTGATCACACTGAGTGTATTTTAATGATTTGATTAATTGATCAAAATTAATTGGTATGCTAATAACAGAAAGGTAAAGTGCATAAAATAAAATAAAATAAATGCATAAGAAAATAAAATAAAAGAAATGTGTAAGAAAAAAAATCTCAAGTGCTACAAGGATGAATCGAAGAGCTTGTCTTTATTGCTATACATAAGGTGTACTCAGGTACACAATGCTCTAATAAAGATTCATCCATACTTTGACCTCCTACTGCGGGCACTTGGAAACTACTCTAACTTCCAAATAAACTACAAGAGTTTTTCTACTTGACTGCTACAAGACTTCTTCTTCTGAATTACTCCCTATTGTGTGCCTGGGCACTATATTTATAGGCCCAAGAGTAAACCAGGAATAACCACTCTAATAATTAGAGTAACAACTCTAATAATAACCACTCTTATAATTAGAGTAACCACTCTAATTATTAGAGTAATCACTCTCATCATACCCCCATAACTGAATGAACACTCATCCTTGAGTTCCTTACAAAATATTGGGAAGGTATGGGATTATTGACTAATTGACAACTGATGGTGGAATGGGATGACAGACTCAATTTGCCTAGTGATGGATCAATAAGCATATTACAACATTATGGTGAATACTCATACATAAATGACATCTAAGCCTTTATTTGGCAGCTTGTAGAGAAAGAGAGAGAAAGAAAATAAAGCGTGTTGTTGCCAATGCTAAGATTGCGCCTTCCATTGTTTATCCATAGCCACACCACAAAACTTGCTCCTTTCATAAATGCTTTAGTTTTGGTCCATCCTAAGTGCTTCCTCCAAGCCTAGTCTACTATTTTTATGATCTCCATCTGCACACACAACATAGTCACAAATGAGCAAGGATAGATAAACCACAATGCAGTTAATACCTTGCCTTGATATGAAGCACATTGGTTGAGTTATGGTTATGGAAAAAATTGGTTCGGAGATTTATCAAAGGTGACTACCTAAGGTGTAGGGGTTAGGCGAATAGTAAAATGGAGAAAATTGAAAAATTTGTGCCAGGGCCCCCACAACTAAGAGCAAACCTCCGATAGCTATAAGATGGAAAAACATGAGGAACAAGAAAGATGAAAAATATTAACAGCAATACTAATAAAATGGATGTCATGGATGGGGATGAAACAAGAAATGATTGATTGCAAAAAATGTTTAAGGGAAAGAAGTTAACAATTGCACCAAAAAGGAATGCCAATGGGTCCTCCCTAAAGCAGGCTCATGCCTTTTATGCTATGACAAACCCACAAACCAAAGAGTCCGTAGGCTCTAGGAATGTCATTTGGAAGCAAAACTTAAAAACTTATCAAAAAGAATTCACCAAAGAAAAAAAATGCATTAACCTAGGACGAATTAATGATAAAATCGACAATGAGGTGGAAAATGGGAAGAAAGATGGAGAGGAGAGAATGGAATGGAATCCCAAGAACAAGGTTGTGTAAAGCCTCTTGTATATTTCATGGTTAAGATGGCTGAGTAGAACTTCATCCCAAATCCAAACTCAAAAAAACCACATCTAGTGACCTTGCATCAACACACTTGACCAATCCATCCACCTAAAGTAACAAGAATGCTTTCACAAAGAGTCATCACCATTTCGAGGAGAGCGAGATGGAGAAGCAAGAAGCAAGAAAGGGCCTTAGTTAGAGGGAACCTTTAAGCATGGTTGTGCTTTGAATTCTCACTTTTCTCCTTCTTTTTTTTTTTTGCACGAGAACCACACCATCCAAAGACTTATTTTTATTCACTTAGCTTCCTAATTTTTATTCACTCAGCTTCCTGAATGGTGGAAAACCAAAGAAAAAGCATCCAAGCACCCAAGAAAATGGCCAACACCAATGCTTCAAATCCTCTTGAAGTCACACCCTTTTCATCTTTTGAGTGTTTCCTTGATTCAAAAAATACCTAGCCACCAATTCATTAATAATTTTACTTAGAAAAAGGGAACTGTATAGTTCCAAGCCAAAGGTGACCATAGAGTTGTATGGATGAGTGGACGGTGTGGAATGATTTCCTTTTTTACCAAAAGAACCATACCTTAATATCAGCATCATAATTCAAAGGTAAAAACCAAACATTAGCAATCAATATGATATAATTCAATCCACCATCATGAGCACTTATTAGATGACAAATAAAAGTAAATTAAGGAAATAAAGAAACAATAAAAATATGAACGATGGTGTAAAACAAAAATAAGAAATGTTGAAAGAATGTGTAAAACAAAAATGTGTAAAATAAAAATTCAAAAAGAACTGAGGGCCTAGAATGGTTAGCATAGGTGGCCATCTCTCCCATGACTGAGTTAGAAGGAAGAGATCCAAAATAGTGAGCAAAGTTATCCATCAATAGAGGTAGCATGTGTACTGGCTAACCTAAGCTCATGAAAAGGTTTAGTTTGTTGCACATTGATCAATAGCTTCTTGTCTGGGCTCTCAGGTTTGTATATTGTCATGACCCCTGAAGGAAAAGTTGCATAAATAATATAAGGTCCTT
>MNCI01016116.1:0-14693 GCA_015680685.1 Gnetum montanum | reverse complement strand
ATTGTTTAAGTGCTTCACCAGATCACAATAAGGTTGTAAATGTTTTCTTTACAAGTGTAAATCTCAGTCACCTAATTGAAAACCAATTGTGAGTTACCTTAGATTGCTAAATTTTGGATTCCTAGGTCACAAACTGCTAAGATTCCCTAGAGGAGACCTTCATACTCCACCATGTTATTAGTGCATGGGAATGGAAAATGATATGTAAAGGATTAGATCTCCCTATAGGGGAATGTGATTATGGTAGTGGTACTATCCTCTTGAGAGGTTGAATCACCATCAAAGTTTGAGAGAGACTCGAAGTTGTCAGGCACTTGATTTATGCTAGTGACCTGCTCATCTAGAAATTCTGGATCAATCATTGCTTGATTGTANTTGTTAATTTGGAAAGCTATAAGTTATGCAACTATTACTTGACCTTTCGTTGATGCTTATACAATGTAATGTAGGTCAAACTCCATAGTTATTGCTTTCCAATGTGCAATGTGATTGCTCTCATAGAGATTCTTGGTAATGTCTTAGAGTACATTACTTTTGCAAATGATGTTAACCTAGCTATGGAAAACATAGTGCCTTCACTTCTTAAGTGTAAAGACTTAGGTGAGGCAATTATTTTTCACATCATTATAATTTTCTCCATAGGCAAGTAATGCATTTCTTAAGTAGTATACCAAGACCTCTATGCCATCATCTCACTTTTGACAAAGTAGAAAAGCAATGGATGAGTTAGAGGTAGCAAGCTAAATGTAGAAAGTTTTATCTCCTTGTGGAGGGTAGATCATTAGAATTTGAGCTAGCTCCTATTTATGGTTGTTAATTGCCTCTTGGCATTGAGCCATCCACTCAAAGTGAACTCCTTTTTTAAGCAAGTGTTGCATTGGCTGCAACTTATTGGTCAACCATGTGATAAACCTACATATAAATTGCAATCTACCTTGCAACCCTCATACCTCCTTAAGGTTAGCCGGTGGTGCTAAGTTGATAATGGCCTTAACCTTATCGGGGTCTATACATATGCCTACTCTGGATACTTTGAAACCTAGCATGTGGACCATCTTGATGCTAAAGATACATTTGTTAGGATTTAACCTAAGTTCATTCTTTAGACAATGTTTAAGTACAAGGCCTAAGTCATCTACATGGTTTTGTGTTGCTTTGGACTTAACTGCTATGTCATCAATGTAATCATTGAGCAAACCTAACATGTAATCATTGAAAATGCAAGTCATGGCTCATTGATAATTTTCTCCTATGTTCTTAAGTTCAAAGGGCATCATAGTTTAATAAAATGTACCCCAAGGTGTCATAAAGGTAGTACTAAGTTGGTGCTCTGGTTTGATTCAAATTTGGTTGTAACTTAAAAACCTATCCATGAAAGACAACAAGGAATGACTAGCTATGGTATTGGACCAATTGGTCAATACCAGGCAATGCAAATTCACCTTTAATGATTGCCCTATTTAGGTCTCAAAAGTCTATGCAAATACCTATACTTATATGTTTCTTGGGTACAACCACGATGTTGGAGACCCAGTCTATGTAGTCAATGACCTAGATGAAATCAGCTTTGTAGAGCTTGGTGATTTTATCATGAAATACCAATGCCATCTCAGGCCTAACCTTGCAAGCTTTCTACTTTACTAATTTTATGTTGTGATGAAGGATAATGTTATGTTACACTACGCAAGGATCGAAGCTTGGCATGTCTTCGTAGGATCATGTGAATGCCTCAACATTATCATTGAGAATGTTAGTGATGTTTTGGCCATGTTGAGGCTCTAGTAAAAAACTAAGTTTCAATTCTTTTGCCTTAGCACTTGGTGTGGCTACAATGATTTCAATGAGGGGATCCTCAATGACGTCACCTACCTCTAGATCTAAAGCCTTAACTAGATGGTTTGGCTAATCTAGTAGTGCCTCTATGGATGTAATGTATTCATCATAGGCTATGGGATCAAGGTCTAGGCATTGTGGATTGATACACTACATGACATCACCATGGGGTCTATGAGGATCAAATTCAAGTGAAGATGCTCATACGTAGCCATGTTGTATTTTTGTGATAATCCTACAAAAACAACCAAAAAAATGTCAAGTTGCACCTATCTTAACAAGAGAAATATGCATAAAATGAAGGAAAGAAATGCAATAAAATTTTTCCTAAGTATGGAAATATGATGTTAAAAAGAAAGAAATGCATGGGCTAGTTTTAGGCTTTATCAGGCCATGGGTGCTAGTTTAAGGTCTTAGTAGACTATGGTATGTGCTAGATGCATCATCTTGGGCAAGGCCAAGAGCACTTGGAACGTGAAGTTGGACCTAACATTCACTAGGCAAGGAGAAAAATTTAAAATTTTGGTAAGTTTGGGAGTGGCTAGAAAAATTGAAAATTTTTCTAAGTCTAGTGGCTATACTCCCACCTAACTATGCTCTGCACTACGTGAATAGGGTTGAGCATAGTCCTAGGGTTGGTAAAGCATTAAGTGGACATGGGAGGTATAAAAGCACATTTAACCTTAGTTAATTCTATCACTTTAAATGGTAAAAACACAATGTTTCAAAGCATAGCGCAATTTGTGAACATCATAGTTGCAAGATGATTGGCCAAAGTGGACACCAACACCTTGGTCTAACAAACATGGATAAGGAAGAGCAGGCACTAGGATGCTTGCCATAAGCATGTGTGGAGGAGTAGAGGGCACCACCATTTACCAAGTACCTCAACTATGCTCTCCCCTTTTCTTGCCATTTTTTCTTTATTGGTTTATTCCCTACACTTGGCATTGATGGTTTTAGGTGTTGTTGGCACCCTACCATGGTAAGGGCCTACGCCACCACTATGGTTGTGGCTACCACAACTGTGAGGGACATGCATGTGGGGAAGTAAGGGTTTTATTTTTGCCATTTTTTGTGGATTTATGGCTATAGCAATAGACAATGTAGCTGCCAATGGGAAAGCCATGGGCTTCTATAGGGGTTGACTGTAGGGCTGCAAGGCTAGGTGGGGCTTGCTTCTAGTAGGGGTTTTCTGCAAGATTTGTTTTTAAATTTTTCATAACTTGTGCAAAGCACTAAACTTGTGAAATGTACAATGCTAATGCAAAATTGCCAAAACATGCAAATTCTAATAATAAATGTTCAAACATACAAAACAAAATGCTAATGCTATGCAAAATGTGTTATACCCTAGTAAGTACCAAATACGTTAAATGTATGTGTTGACATCTTATACCCATGGGGCCCCAAGGGGAATTAAGATATTTTTTGCTAGTTGATGCTATGTTATGATAATTTTGCTAAGTTTAGTATTTAATATTTTTTGCATATAATATATATTAACACTTTTTTTGTTGCTTTGTGGTTGTAGTTTGTTGTTGAAGCCAATCCTAGTTGTTGTGGAGCTCATTGGCATTCCCTATTGCATGAGTGAGCCTGTGCCTAACATGCTTGTGCCAAATATGCAGGTGGGTTATTAGGAAATGTGGTTCTAGCTAGGGGCACATGAGTTCCTAGCATTCTTGCATAGTAATTTAATGTGATGGTGTTGTTACACTTAGTGGTGGAGGCTATGAGTATCATCACCAAGACATTACTAATTGGGGCTAACCAAGACATATTGAGATTCATGTTTGATGAGCCCACTACTAGTGATGATGGAGTAGGTGGTTTAGGCATAGGCCCTAAAGGTGCTTGATCCTTATCCAAGATTTGGAAAATGCTATATTTCTTTTGTTATAACAAGAGCAACACCCTCTTTTTTGCTCTACAAATGCACACTTTGTTCTAGAACCCACCTAGAATGGTATGCTACGTTGAAGGGTAAGTGCTCTTATGGTTTTTACATTGTGTTCCTTTACTATTGGCTCATGCTAAGTTTGCTAACCAATTATGCCTAATGCCAAATTCAGGGTTGATGACCAAGATCTCCACGATGAGGAAGAGGCTCTTGCCTTTACTCATACTACACTAGAAGTGTTCTCCTGTAGTTCAAATATTCAAGAGGTTGTCCTTGAGTAGTTGGTAACTAATCTAAGGGATTACCATACCTAGTATATAAGGGTATTTGAGTGGTGCAAGACCCATGATTGGCTTGATGAGGAGTGGGTTAGTGATGAGCTTAACCTTGAGGAGATTCTTGCAACACCACCTTTGTTTCGCACACCATTTGTTCTATGTAAGAATTTACTCTTTGGCTTTTATGCTTGCTCACATATGCTTGTTGATTTGCCTTTGCATGATTTAAACACTGTTTTTTCCTTTCTTGCAGTGGCAGTTGCTTCAGAAGAGGTGACAGTGGTCGCCATAAGCTACACTAAGGCCACCCTCTTCATGAGGTATGGTGATGTTGGGGGGGATGGGGTGCAACATTGGTTGTGCCACCTGGCCTCAAAGGCATTGACCAATTAGCTCATGTGTGCTGGGTTGATGGACCTTTTATTGATCCTTACCCCAAGCATTTTAATGGCTAAAATGGTCACCATCATAGGCTCCTTCAGTAGTGATGTTCACCACTTCGTCATCTCGATGCATGATATGAGGGTAGTTTTGGACCTCATTGAGGCCTTCTTCGTTGATCTCTTTGGAATTATCACAAATGGCCTATTGGTCATTAATAAGGCTGATAAAGAGGTGGACCATAGAGAAGAGAACAAGGGCTAGTTGAAGGGCACTTAGTCTTACAAGGACATCCCAATTAAAGATGTGCATGTGTTTGAGGTCTAGAAGCTTTACCCTTTCTTTCATGCACGTTCCTTCCTAAAGATGCTCTCCCAAGGGAAAATCCTTAGGGTCGAATAGGAATAGGTGATGAAGGAGGCTCTGTAGGAGGGCCCAAGGTTCAATTGAGCCTCCTACATTGCCACTAGCCTACATGCAAAGATCACTAGGCTATGCTTCAACCTCTAGGTGAGGTTTCACATACACTTCGCATTCTTCACAGGGTATCTGTGAAGGTTTGCAAAGCTCTTGGTGGTTTTAGATAGGAGGTGATGGGTTGTGTAGGACTATGAGTAATTGTTAAAGCCTTGGATTAAGCACATGTTCATGACCACTTGCACATAGGACCTTCCAAAGAGATCGATGAGTTGTACTCAGTGATGACGAAAGGTTTCTTGGGGCGATCACATTATTTGTGTGATAGCATGGAAAAGTGCCCTCAAATTGTTATTGGGGATGTAAACAAGTCTAACCATGTATTGTAGAAATGGTGGGGCTAGCCAAGGTAAAGATCAAGAGGCCACACCCAATAGAGGAGGTTGCTTCTGAGGTTGGGTAGGCAAGCATCAACAAGATCTACCTTAAGATCCTGAGCTTGAGCATAGCTATAATACATTAGTAATTATATATTGCTAGATGCCTTCATTTTGTATTTTTTATGTTTTTTTCTATGTTATGAAAATGCTAAAATTTTATATTTGTAAATTAGGAGAAAGTGCTACCAAAGCTATGGTGGCAGTAGTAGTAGAGGTGGCCCCTCCTCAAGCTAAGGAGGGGGAAGCACATAGGGAGGAGCAACATGAGGCCACCGAGACCCTCTAGTAGTTGGAGGTAGAAAGGCTATTACACCTTGATAGGGGTGATTTTTCTAGCCTCTTTAATGGTGTTCACCTAGGAGATCCCCCTGCTCTCATGCTTGAGGGCTTGCTAGGTAAGTACCTTAGATTACCATCTATTGTTGCTTTTTTATTTAACATCTTTGGATATTTAGTTGTTTCTTATTGCATTATTATGTCACAGCCCTAGATGAGCTTGCTAGTGGTCCATCATCCACGTCTACCTACCACATGAAGCCATGGGTAGAAATGCCAAAAACGTTTGCCTTCATGAAAGACATTGTTGAGGACATGGTAGACTACCTACAGTAGGTAGATCCCAAGCTCAGTATGCATATGATGTTTATTTACCAATTCAATGCTTAGTCTGTGGCTAAAGTTGATTTTCTTGTTGAATGTCAACAAGTTATAATCTTTGCTAGAATTTGAGCAGGGTGGCTAAAGTAAATGTTATCTCCAAATTTCCTCCTAAAGTAGAGTAGATGCCTTGTCATGTGTACAAGGTAGTCAGCAAGTGCATGCTTTTTTGCATGAAAGCATTATGGATCTATAGGCTCTCAAACAAGCACCTATGGAAACACATTCACAAGCTTTAGAAGAGAGTGACAAGCCAAGACACAAAGATCAAGGACCTTCAATTCCAGAATGACTTCTTTGGGGCTTAGTTATTTAGGGATAGTACCTAACCAACTACAAAGATCAATTATGTTAGGTACTGGTTGATCATTTGGGGCAAGAACAAGGCCACTCGACAGATCATTGAGCAGTGGTTACAAATGGATCTGCTCACCTAGAAGAATCAATATTGGAATAACTTTAGTAACAAAGTATACAAGTGGGGGCACATGAAAAAGAACTATAAACACCACTAGAAGCATGAGTAAGATGCATATCTTCAGAAACTCATAGAATAGTTCATTGAATGTTGTTGCCACGAGATGTTCCTTGAGGCAATCGATGAGAGACGAGCTTTCAGGATATTTTCTCATCATATAATGGTTAGTAATTCTTTAGAGAGGAAGATTGTTATGCTCTTAGGAGAGGCTTCATCTACCACATTTTCTATGAAGATACCAGCATAGATCACTATGGACAAAGGCAAGACCCTTATAGGAGTTGACTTTGACCAGGAGGACTAGACGTGACTATCTAAGGCTTAGATCCTCCAACACTTGGAGAAGAGCCTTGATAGCCTTACCCTAGACATGATCAATGTGGGACCCTCTCAAGTTAGCTTTTATGCTATTTTTATGATCTTTATCTTTTGTGTTAGCTTGTATATGGTACGTTTGCTTCTAGGTTTGTTGTTTTGTTGTTGTTGTATCATTAACAGGAACCAAGTGATGTTGTAGGCCCCAGTAGCGTGGCAGATGAAAAAGGATCTCCACCCCCACCTAGTACCACTGGTTGAGCATATCTTGATGTAGCCCTATTGTAGGGAATTTTTGCATTTTTGTTTATTATTATTTTCTATATGATGCAAATGATCATGCTATGTACTATCATTTCTGTGAGATGTGATGGATATTTTGCCATATGAAGTGTATGATGTGTAAGAATTTTGCATTTATTTGTTATGTGTTTTGATGTTAGGAATGAAATAAATTTGATGTGACTTGGACACTATGAGACAATGCTAGTTTAAGGTCATTTTAGGCCATGATGATAGTTTTAGGGCATTTCGGTTGAAACACCACAAAATTTTAGGTCTCAACAGCTCGACTCCAAATTTGGCGAAGTGTCAAAATGGTGGTACTTTGTGAGAATTTTTCTAAGTGTTGAGTGTAGTAAGCTCTAACTCCTAGATTTGAAAAATTTTTCTAAGTGTCAAAATGATGGCACTTCCTACAAGTTTATCTTAGTGTCAAAACTTGGTAAATTTTTCGAAGTGTTGGTGCTATGCTCCCCAACATAGTTAGCGTAGTAGGCATCAAGGCCTATTTTGCAAAATTTTCTAAGTATCAACAGAAATTACATGAAAATTTTTCTAAGTGTTCTACTATGCTCTCACTCTACCTACTACACTCTAGATCATAGCCAACATAGCGCACTTTTTAGTAGCCAGTTTTGCCTAAGTGTCAAGCCAAAAGCTATCAAGCTAGCTCAACATGGAAGAGGCATTTGGCAGATTTTCTAACTTCTAAGGCCACTCATCTTGCTCTGCTTTAGAGAATAGCTAGCATAAAAAGAATAAGGATTATAGTCTTCACCAAATTCTTCTAAGTTTCCATGCTACGCCTTGTCCTTAGCCAATGTCTTGTGTTCCCACATAACACGGGATGAGCATAGTAGCTAGTGTCTCATGTACCACATGTAACACAGGATGAGCATAGTAGCTAATGTTCCATGTCTTACATGTAACATGGGATGAGAATAGTAGCCAACATCCTATGTCTTGCATGTAATATGGGATGAGCATAGTAGCTAGCATCCCATTTCCTACATGTAACACATGATGAGCATAGTAGCCAAATTTGGAAAAAAAATTTTGTGATCCCATCCACTACACTACCACATGTCACCCAATCTGCATTTTGGGCTACCTCTAGCCCTATAAATACCCATATGCCCCAATGTTTTAGGGGTTGGCTTCCATTTTTCACTAGTGGGGAAATTGGCACTTTCATTTGGAATTTGGCACTTTGGCATCTTAACACTTAGCTTCATGGACAAATAAGACCTAGAGCACACCACATAGGTAGAGAGGCATAGCTAAATTGCATGGTATATTGTAGCTCCATTGCAGCCTCGCAAAACATCGCATAGTACACTATGGTAACCAAACTAGCAAGCATAGTTCATCATAGCGAGCACCAAACTTCATGGATTGATACCACCAAGGCTGTGACTATGCTTCCATTGCACTTGTTATACACTATCTACCTTTTGAGATCCTTTTGTAATTAGCTACACTTCCCCTTTTGGGGTGGTGCATGAAACACCGTAAAAATTTCAAGGCCTCAACAGTTCAGAAAAATCTTACGACTCGGGCAAGGATTTGCAACAAGTCGTGGTTCAACAAGTTCCCTTTCCAACTAAGGTTTTGTTTTTCCATGCTACGTAGCACAGCGTAATAAACTCCAGAGGATAGAACAAGATAAGGGATGCACGATGGCAAGCCTTCAACTTTGCAAGTTTTCTATGTTTCGAGAAATCTTAACTTCTGGCATATTACGCTGCATTATGCAACATAGCGTAATGTAGCATAATGTAGCATAATGCCAGAAGGTAGTCAATCATAGCAACAAAGATGACAAGATTCGAGACCTTGATTGTCCAGCAAAATCTTAAGGCTTAAGCAACGATCCGCACATTTCAGCAAGTTTTCTTTTTTGGTTAAGGGGCCTATTATGCTACATTACGTAGGGTAGCATAATAAACCATAGAATGATTGATCAAAAACAAAGGAAACATGACGACAACACTTCAATTTTTTGCAGGTTCGCTATTTTACGCTGAATTACGCTATGCAGTGTAATCCAGCATGACGCAACGTAATACAAGCAACAACAGAGAGAGCACAATTTAGGAATCAGCAGTTCATACATCACAATACACTCTCTAGCATATTGTAGCATAAACAAAGAATAGTTTGTTGCTGAAACTCCAACAAAAGTGGTTTACAATGCATTACGCTTTAGAGCGTAATGTAGCGTGACACCGCAAGCTTCAAACACAAACACATCAAGTCAATGACATCTTGTAGGTTTAGGAGACACGTCATCTAAACTGCATTTTTCTCCTATCCCTAACCTTATAAATATTCTAGTTGACAAAAATCAAAGGGTTGACAAAAATTTCCTGGATTGACAAATTTTCTCCATGAGTAATTTTCTTTCATTGGTAATCGTTGAAAGCTTTTAGCAAAGATTGACAAGAGAGCAAAAGAAGATCAGCGATCGTAAGAACATCGGAGGTGATTGGCTAGAATCCTTGATTAGAAATAGCTGATTAATGGATATTCTACTTCGGGTTTGACTTCCTTGCACCTAGATTGGCTAGAATAAGATAGATCGACCTTTGCTTGTTTTATCTTTAAATAGCCTTCTTGCTATGGGCACGTGTTCGTCTAAACTGAAGTCCATCTATAATCATTGTATCCAACATATTTTGTTCATAAGTTAGATCCCAAATCTCGAGATTACACACTCTCTAAATCCGATTTCTTGCTTCCTATCTATACAGATTTTGCAATCACTTTAAATCGTTTAAATCTCTTTCAATTACTTTCAAGATTAACGATATTATATCTCCTCATTGGGATCATCCTTTTGCCATATGATTATCATAAAATTTTACTAATTAAGTAAGTCCCTATCTGATTGACAAGACCATTCAGGGCACCTCGGATTCATCTTCTCTAGAATGGCCCTTACACAGATTCGAGGTTAGAACTGTGTACACGGACTTCTGCTCAGTATTTCCAGTGACTGATGTTTTCCATTGTTACAGTGCACTTATGTTCTCAAATTCTGTTACATTTCTCAAGCATTTCTCTTTGGTATTCAATATAACACTTGTATTTTCTTGCTTTTTCATATGTATTTGCATATTTACATCACTATTCTAAGGCTANTCTCAGGCTGGGACACCCCGCTACACTTTAGCTTAGCTAAACCAAATGCCTGTGCATAATGAAGTATAAACCCTTCTCACACATGGTTTTTTTAACACAACATAAGTTCTTTTCTAATTGACAAGACTATTCAGGGCACCTTGTTTCCATTTCCCAGCATGGCCCTCACACAGATTTGAGGTTAGGCTATACACCCATGAACCTCTCGGTGTTCCAGCCACCAATGTTTTCAGTCATTCCATTGGACCTCAGTGGTATTTTAAGGTTGTTTCAAGCCATGTGTTTATTAGTTTAAGGCCATTTCAAGCCATAAAATGGAAGGAAAAAAGTTTCCAGTTTTAGGCCATGGTGGGCTATGTGATGCCAATTTAGGGCCATGGTAGGCCATGTGCTAGTTTAAGGCCTTTTCAGGCCAAGTGATGTAAGGGAGATTGCTAGTTTTAGGACATGGTGGACTATACTAGTAGTTTTAGGCCATTCTGAACCATGTGTTAGTTTAATGAATTTTTGTACCATGGATTGTAAGAGAGATTGTTAGTCTTACGCTGTGGTGGGCCATGTATTTTTGGAATTTTTAAATTTTATGATTTTTATGTATGTTAATGTTTTTTCATGCATATGTTAATAACTGCTAAAAAGTAAATTATGCACGAATGAAAGAATTAAATGTGTGACAAAGCAAACAATTCAAAATGAAAATAATGAAGCTAAATTATAAATAAGAAAACAAAATGCAAGTAAGAAAGGTATGCAGAAGTGAGCAGTAGGTAGGCACCTTAGCACATGTTGGACTAAGGGGATCCCTTACTCATGTAGTTGCTTCATAACTCGATGTGGATTGGGGGCTGCATATGACCTAGAAAGCATGATGTAGTACTCACCTTGACCTTCTTCAACTATGTCAAAGGGAAATTCTACCTACAAAGAATCCTTCAAGAGGTTAGTGGCTTTGGTTCCTTAGGTTGGTCTGCCTCACATGTTTCACCCTCATCCTTTGTGGGAGGCACATCATTGGGGAACTCCAACTCTAACCCTTGTTCAATGTCAATGTTGGTAATAGTTAGAGGGGCTACATTATTATCATAGATAATAACCTCTTCACCTTTTTACAAAAGGTGGATTTCTTGGTGGATAAGGAAGGAGACAACCTATAGCTAGGCTAGCCAAGGCCTATCCAAGATCGAGTTGAAACTTAGCATCTCCTCAAGAACAATGAATTTTGCAATGGTGGGGAATTATTTCCCCACCACAAAGGCTATTGTGACAGTTCCTCTTATGATAATGCATGAACCATTGGAGGATTTCAAGCATGTTGTCTTTGTGGATTTGATTTGGTCAACATGATCCAACTTGTTAATGACTATGTATAGGATGACATTATTTGCTACCCCATTGTCAATATGCACCCTATGGATTTTGCATTGCCCAACATGGATTGTGATAAACACTAGTGTAGTAATGACCTAATCCTTCTTAGGGTCAACCTTGATTGCCTTATCACATAATGCCAAGGGGGTTGAACTTAACTCTTGCGATGCAAGAGGTAGCATCACAACATGTATAGATTGTTCATTCACTGGGATGTCCCCCATAATAGGAATGGAGGTCAACATGTGAAGCAACACTTCAAGTTGGGTAGAGGAGGTCATGATTACTTTGTATAGGCTTAGTGTTGTGTTTTCTTACTTTAAATCCTATTTAACTTGTGCCAATGCATCAAGAAAGTCCTTTTTGTTGTATGCTACCTTGTTGTTGGCCATCATCTCCTCCATAAGGCCTAAGAGATGAATCTGTCTTGGAGGAGATTTGGACTTTGCTTGCCTTGCTTGTTTTGGAGCCTCAATGCTCCATTGTTGGTTGCTTATTATGGCCTTTTTGGTTGATTGGGCCATGGGGATAGAGGACAAGGGGATGGGCTTTAGTGGGCCTAGTGCCCTTTGCTCCATTTGATGCCTAACCATTTTTTTGATGGGGTTCTCGTTAGGCCTTCTAGGTAGCCACCTTGATTTCCTACTAGCATCACTTGCAGGATGGGGCCTCAGGTGAGTAGGGACTAATGCGTTCCCCACCACTAGACTTCTGAAAGGTGGGGAGTTTGCACGTTGTATCATCCTTAAGACAAATGGTGATTAGATTTTTGCTACTAAAACATGCTGTGGAACCTTGACCACAAAAGATGTCATAAGCACCCAAGGTGGTTCTCTAACAATGAAAGGGATCCTTGAACTAGTAGAAGACAAGGGAACACCATGGTTGCCAGAGGGCACATGAACCAAAAATCGCTCCTACACCAGTTCTGAGTGGTCATTAATGCTAATAGCATTGATGGTGTACTCTAAACCACTTGCATTTGAGAGGATCCCTGTAAACCCACATTGATTAGTTTTGGGGGTGAACTGGGTTGGTTGCATCAAGGACCAGCTCACCCTATCAATCATGCATTATACATCATCCTACAAAGCCATGCAAAAGTATGTAAAATGGCCAATAAATTAGTAATAATGGCAAAAATGATCTAGCCTAAATTGCTTAGGGACCAAAGGCTCATTTGATAGTGTGGTTGAGGGATTCTTGTAGAGCTCACAATATCTATCATGACATTTGCAAGCATCCTCAAACATTTGCTTATACTAGATGTGTCTATCATGAAGTAGTTGATCCAAGAGCTCTAACAACTTGATGGGCAATGATGTATACTTTGAGCGATCCTTGCACTCAAAGTTTGGTCTTAGGGTAGTTGATGTCGTGGCCNTATAGTTTTGAGTTAATGAAGTCATTCACTACACCTATAAAAATAGCTAGTAGGTGTGTCTTTAGGATGGGCTCACATATTTCGTTGAGCAATGTGCTCCAATATTGAATGAATTTTTACATGGCCTTTAAGTGGCCCTACTTAGTTTGCATCAACTAGTCTAAGGTCACCTTAGGCTTCAAGTTATACTTGATGTGCATGAAAAATTGACTAAGAAATTCATCCAAATAAGAAATGGAGGCCTTTGGGAGCACCCAATACCAATCTAGCACCTTGTCGATCAAGGACATGGTGAACACATGAATAATGGCATGTGGCCATGCTTATAGTAGGAGGCATTTAGATTGGAAGATTACCAAATGGGCATTGGGGTCCCCTTCACTATTTTATTTGATGAATTGGAGTAGTGGAACCCCAACAAGCAATGTAAATGGTGGAACTACAACATTAGTTGGATCATCTTGGTAGAAGTCCATCACATGAAATGTTTCAAAGAGGGTAGCCTTGAGCTACTTGACATCTTTAGTTAAAGTCTAAATGAGTTGGAAGGCTTGATCTAGACTTGGGGAGGTTGTATTGGGCTATGTGGATTATGCTACCCACCATGTTGTTTGAGTGGCCCATGACTTAACTACAGGTTATGTGACCATGCAAGATGCCTGTTATGTGGGCTATGCCATGAACATAGTAGTTGGGGCCCATCACGTGCTTGTGGGTTGGGCCATTGTGAAGGGTTCTAATACAACAAGTGGGATGTCGGATGCTTGGGCCATTGTGAAAGGTTTCGACATGATAGGAAAGACATAGGATGCCTAAGTCATATGCGATAGGGAAATGTGCATGGGATGCACGTCAGGTTGCACAGGTATAATGGTTACTAGCACAGACAATGAAATAGGTTGCAGTTGTATGAAAAAGGATAGACTAAAAGGATGGACCACATCCTAATGTGTATGGTGGATTGCCATCATAGGAATTGACTTGGGAGATGACACTAGTCTTATCACTGTCTCCAAAAGGACATATGGCTGGGACTATGGAGGAATGAAAGTAGAGGTTGTCTACTAGAATGATGTTTGGAAGAAGTCATCATGCTCAGATCAAGCTTCAAACTCATCCTACTCCTCCTACAAGGGCTATTCATAGTTCATCTTTGCCTCACGGCCAATGTTTCAGATGAGTTATCAAGCATCCATTGGTAGGGCTTTGTGAGTGGAATGAATTCCACAATGGAGGGGAGGTATTCCTTCTCGTTTCAATGTATGAGCTCAAAACTTCATTTGACCTCCATTTCTTGATGATCTACGTATAAACCTACCTAGAGCTTTGTGAAAACAAAGTTGTACTACTCATCATTTAGCACCATGTACTTAGGAGGTAGGTTGTACAACCTAAAGGATTGCCTCTATTCTACTATGATAATATTGATAGGATGGTCAATCTAGATTTCTTACTGAATGGGCTAGACAACAATTGTGCTTGAAGTAGAGGTTGAAGGCTACTCAATGTTCATAATGTAAAAGAGAAAAACACAAAAGTTGCTATTTGCAAAAGGTAGAAAAAAGGGTAGCTCTACTAATTGGAAAAAATAACTAAGTGTAAAAGTGCAAAAAAAATACTAAGTATAAAATTGCTAAAAAATGGTTAAGTATAAGAATGCAAAAAAAAAATGACAAGTGTAAACTACTGAAAAAAATGGCTAACTCTAGGACTACACTCACTCAAATATAGCCAACTATGCTATCTACACTAAGAGCTAGCTACGTTCTTTTGAGCACCTAGAATTTGGCTAAGTGTAAGGTATATGCTCTAG
>MNCI01016112.1:2665-72029 GCA_015680685.1 Gnetum montanum | reverse complement strand
AGCTCTTCGGTACCACCATTAACCTTGCCCAAAGGAGTTTCTTTATCCCAACTAACCAAATACAACAGGGAAGAAGACCTGCCCATCTAGTCACATTTAGACTAGAATGCTTGTTGCTTCAGGCGTGGCCCCATGCAATCTTGCGTGTGTTCTCCATGTCCCTCACTAGCAGAGCATTAGATNAATAATCATGACCCTGCTTACTTAGCCTTTAGAAATCAACATGCTAAAAAAGATAAAGAAAAGGCTAAAGCAACAGTAGCAGTAGTAAGTAGCAGAGACTCAACCTACCAACACGGGACAGCAAGGTAGACCACCTACTACCCCCATTAACTATGAAAGAACTGCTCCTGCACATACAACTGAATCATCTGCCATGCAAGCAAATAACATGGGTCATGCATGTACATTTAAGAGGAAATATCCTGCTCAATACACACCACTCCCTATGAAGCCTTCCCAGTTGTTAGATCAACTTTTGAAGGCTGGAGCCCTTAAGCACAAGCAATTGTCCCCAGCGACAACCCAAAGACATGATCGATTCTATGAATTGGTCAAAAACCCAAGCTTAGCAACACCAAATGAGCCTCCTATTCCAAAAGGCTTCAGACTAGACTGATTTTGTGAATACCATCAACAGAATGGACATGGTACTGATTATTGTTTCACCCTCAAATAAGACATAGAACGTATGATCAATATGGGTGAGATAACATTTGACGATGCCAACCTTGTTAAACCGTAGAATCAATCTATGGGCATATACAAAGATCCCCTCAACACTAAGGAAGCTCCTTACATTATTAACACGATCCATATCAGAAATGAGCATGGAACGCCCAACAAACCTTTTGTGATTCATGTTCCTCCTATAGCATCAACATCATCCCCACAATCTTCGTATCCCACATACAATTTGCCTACACCTACAAAACCATTCATCATTCGTGTACCCCTTGCCAATGCAACTGCAAATGTGCAACCGCCTACCCGTCCCACTCCCTTTGTGGTCTGGGTGCCACCCGCGGTTGTAGCCACAGAGGTACCACCACAAAACTGACCAACTCCCTTCGTAATTAGGGTACCCAAACACCCTGATCTTCAAACTCCTACTCCTTAACCGCAAACCAAACCGACCCCATTCGTCATCAGGGTGCCTCAACACCCTAACACACAACCATCTCCAACTGTTCAACTGCAACCCTGACCCACTCCATTCATCATTTGAGTCCCAAAACAACCCAATGTTCAAGCTCCAATGGTTCCTCCATGACCTTCACGAGAACGCCTTGCCAACAAACTTACTAGGGAATGGTTGGAAAAAGAACGTTGAAGTCTTGAATTGGGGCCACCGAAACCCACTCCCTTAAACGTTATACCTATGACTCTGAAAACTGATGAGCCGAGCACGAGTCACGAAAGAAAAACATCAGGAATGCCAGATATGTCAAATCTAATTGTCACATTAGACCACACGAAAACCATTCCACAAGAGATACAGCTATTGGGTCCAATGGACCAAGTCTCAACGAGCATACCGAATAGTAAAGACCTGGCCAGTGCCCTAACTCAGGTCACATAGATGGTTAAACAAAAAAACACATCTTTAAGCCTGTATGACCTAATGATGACTTCTCAAGTTCATCGTGAAGCCTTAGTACGCATGTTAACATCGATCCCAGTCAACGAATACTTGCCCACAAATGAACCTTCCATTCATGTGGTAATGTTTCCATATCAAGGATCAAGAGCTACATCACTAAGCTTCAACATGGATAATATAAAAATAGATGAAAAAATGGGAGAAGTCACCACTGCACCCATGTTCGTAACTATACAAGTAAATCAATTTAAAATACATAGGGTGCACGTAGATGATGGAGTAGCCACCAATGTAGTACCATACCCTGTCATCGAACAGTTAGGGCTAATTGAACAAATCAAACCAACTTCCACGACATTCCTGAAATTGTTCAGTGGATCACGCGTAGTTGTCAAAGGAACACTAACTTTGGATTTCATAGCAAGGGACCGGTTCCCCATGTCAGCTGAATTTGTAGTCGTAGACGAGATGCCTAGATTTAACTTAATATTGGGACAACCATGGTTAGCCCAATTAATAGCTGGTTCCTCACCCATTCACCAAGAGATTCACTTACCCTATGAAGGTGGTGAAATCATTATACCCGATGATGCAGCTACACCCAACACCTCCTCCACACATGGGCACAAACCAAGGCTCAGAAGTTGAATTTGATGAGCCTAAACAAGATAACACTACTCTCGAGCTTAAACAAGACACCACACCCATTGGCAACCAAAATGACAACAAGTGTCTAAACCGTGATCCCCTAGAAAATATTGAAACATTACAAAACATGGAAACATCAGAGCATGCTGACATAGGAGTTATTCCCCTAGATGTCTCATGGTCAGAATTACCATTTAACATAATTAGTGAAGGAAACGCTGAATATACGATTATACCAACATGCCCAACATACCATGTTAGTCTTCAAAAATTAAAGAAGCTACTCAACTGTTAAAACGACTACTCGTCCGAAATGACGTTAAACTACCAAGCATCCGCAATGACATTAAACTAGCCACGGGCAGAAATGGTCGGTTCCTTTTTTAAAAGAAAACAAAGAAAAACAAATTCACCAAAAACAACTACAGTCTCCCTTTTTTCTTCAACAAAGATACAATAGTCCGTCATGACTTTAAACTGATGCGTGTAGCCCAAAATGGCTTTAAACTAGAGCACAATATACCACCAATCTACCAAAATTTTGCTACGTCATTATTGTTTATATTTTGCAGGTTATAATGCTCATTTCATATTTTGCTAGACACACTTACAGTTTACATTTACGTTCACAAAGAAACTTGAAAAATTAAAACATAAATATATAAATGTATGTAATATGGAGTGTTAGCACAACAATAGAATGACTGCACATTACATCATGATCATGTTACATTTGTCTTCACATATCCCAAAAACAAAAAAAAAACTAGCAAAGAAACAACAAGACTGACAAGACCAACAAGCCAAATCATGCACTAGTGTTAGGAGGGGGCTAGTCCTCAAAATCCTCTACATCATTAGCTCCTGTCCCACTAGGGCTAGACTCATCACCATCACACCCTTGTCATGAAGAGAAAACAAAACAACAAAATGAGTAAATGCACAAAAAAAAGCAGGTAAAAAAAAGCAGAAACACTAAAGAGAAATGATGATCAAAGGAAATAAAATAATGTAAGCAATAAAATACTCACAGGTGGGGAAGGCCTGAGATTAGCTTCTAGGCACCGTAGAATCTCCTCTTCGGACATGCAAGCCCAGTCTTTCTCAAGTCTAAGGTCGATGTTGGCCAAGGTCTTACCCTTGTCCACGGAAGACCAGGAAGGGCGCTCAATAGAAAACATACTTGTTGAAGCCTCCCCGGAGGTAGTGATAATGGATATCTCGGGAGACCCTTCCACTTCAGTGTATTCAACAAACTTCTCATAGGATGAGCGCAAACCTAACCCCTCCACGAACATCTCCAACCGACGACGCTCCACTGATTCCTCTTTCAGCCATTTTTTATATTGATGCTTATGATCTTTCTGATCTTGGCCCCATTTATGTACTTTGGACACGAAGGATTTCCAGTCATGGCAAGTGAATTTCTTCTGCTAGGTTGGCAAGTGATAGTACCTGGCGTACATCCAAGATCACCTATGCATGTTATTGGGTAGGCTTGAATAGCAAGGTGCATGCAATTCAAGATTTGGCTTAACAGAAGGCCCAGATGGATTTATTGAATAGAAAGTGCCATGACTGGAAATCCTTCGTTGGCAATGAACTCAGGCATTCAATGATTGAATTTCAAGCCATAACTGTTCAATGGAGCACCTATAGGTCCAGAGAGACTTAGCATTTGAGACAACACAACCCGAAACCGCATCATAAATCCTTCATAGGATCTGCTTAATGTCTTTAGGAAATTCTGGGAGACCATCAATGTGGGTAGCCTCAAAAGGGCTCTATTGAAGCTTTGCACCTACAAGTACAAACATTACATATATAAGCCAACTAGAAACATCCAATAGATGCAAAAACACAATGAACTCAGGCATTTAGTATAAAGTACACACCTAATTCAGGATGAGCCTGTGTCAGACAAGCAACAACATTGTTGACGATGCCAGTAACAAAGTCTACTTTATTGGGCATCTCAGGCCATGGCCTTAATGGATTAGTGGATCTTGAATCTACATGAGAAGGCATCTCAACTGGGGCCTCAAAATCCAACCCACCCACCTGAGATGAAGGTGCTTCAGGTACCTCAGAATCCATGTTTGATTTCAAGAAAAGCCATGATAGTCAAAATAATGTACAAAACTAAGAAGATACAAAATGCAGATTAATCAGCTCAGGCAGATCACCAAGGTGTAGAGACCCATCAAAGAAATCGTTAAAAACACCTTTCTCCTCGCTTGAGTGCTTAAGGGCATCTAAAGCCTCAGCAAGTGTTGCTTCCATGGTACCCATCTCATCCTCTTCCCGTAAGACAGGAATAGCTTCAACTGTCTCTTCTCTCGTATCCTCCTCTTCATCACACCTAGTGGTAACTGCTTCAGGTTCACCCATTAGAGCTAGTCCTTCCCTTTCCCTCTTGGGGGTATCCTCTGTTAGCATCAAGAAATCTAAAGTTAGCATGACCTAATAGGCATACATGTTTAGGCAAATAAGTAAAATTCAAGAGGAGAAAGCAAAAATAATAAACTACTTACCCACTCTTGGCAAGGTGAATCGAATCTTCTTAGCCCTCGGTGGCCTCGCCTCCGTGGCAGGATCTCTCGGATGCTCACGTCTTCTCACCTTAGCCTTGGCCTTCCCAACAGTCTCCTGGATTAAGCTCTCAGCTCTCCTAATGCTTGTGTGTAGCGGGGGTGGATCCAATCCCAAGCTATCACATGAATGGTGAGAACAACTAGCAGCGTCCGCTATTGTTATAGAGACTGACTCCTCGATGGCTTTAGGAAAATCTTGGCATCTGGTGGTGTCAAATAGGTGACAGATCCAGGGGCGAGACAACTGTGAACGGTTCCTTAGCACATAATGGGTATTTTAATAGACCACTAGGAACTCAGAAAACCTACGGAGATAGCCCACAAAAAAGGCAAAGGTGAAGTGGGACCTAGCATCAACATTAGAGTGTAGCCTGATGATCTCTCCATAGAGACCCAATACAAGGAATTGCGCCCAATCGTAACGCATACCAGTCTCTAAGAATGAACGCATAACATGTGCTGACTCCACCCCAAGATTTCTTACTTAGGAAAGAGACTTAGAAAATGCTCAAGCTCTAAAGAGTAGGTACAGAAAGTTTACCTTCACCAAGCGAGTATCATCTTGCATGGCGAAGCCCTTAGGACCTCACGGTACACCTAGCCAGTCTTCAAGTTCCTTGATCACAAGCCCCTCTCTAGTTCCCATATCTATCGCCACCTTAACACCATCCGCTGGCACACCGAAAAGATCAAAAAAGAATTCGGTGGTGAGGTGGAAGGACACCTTCACTCCCCAAACCCATGTAGTAAAATAGGAGACGTCATCATTAAAAGAGTTAACGATAGCAACCATTTCAGTCACGGGAACGTTGGGAGTCAAGGCAGTAAATAAGTCCAATAGGCCTGTGCGGGTAAGATGATTGATGATTTGTTCGAGTGCCTTCTTGTGCAACCACCGTTGTGACTCCTCTGTCTCTCCAAACTTCATACAGAGGGTAGCCTCAGTGCACCTGGATATGATGGTAACCTCATCAAGGGGGACGGCCTCTGTAGAAAAGACATAGGAGACATTGAATCAAATCAAGAACATGCTAAGCAATGATTTAACAAAAATGAAAATCAAGCCCGGAACATAATCATTTATCACTATCAAATGGAGTAGGTACACTTGCTGCAGGGTCAACCATTTGAGGAAATATGGGCCCATCAGGAGACCAATCCTCATGTAGCCAGCTACGAACTTGACAATGTTCAAAGGCCCTAGAGAATTTCTTAGGATAATTGACAATAGCATCATTGGTCTGGCCTAGCACCGCAGCATGAAGTGTGGGGCCCATCATGAACATCTCCAAGGCTTTGCGGGCTATGGCAAGTCTGCTATCATCCTCATGCAATCCATGCTCAGCAAAACGAGGCCTGCGAAAGAAAGGGTATTCACACGTAAAAAATGATTATAACACTAAGAGAACCAAAGTTAATACACATATAAAAGAGCATACTTGTCTCCTCAGTATACTGTTCCAAGTGGATTTTGGAATAGTGTATGTATGCGGCAAGCTAGAAACAGTGTGCTACTATTGTTGTAATGGCTACAAGACAGTAATCCCCACACACGAGTTAAAGAGCATGTAGATCTAGGACCTTCGGGAACACCTCCCTTGACTACATATAGCCCCTCATCTATGTCAACAATGAAAGCTAACACACCTCGTGTTGAGCCAGACAACATGGTCTCAACAATGTCATGAGTCAGCTGCTCACTCAAATGAGATCATATGACAACGCTGAAATTATGCAGAATAAATGATAAAAAATCACCAACATTCAGACGAAACCATATTACGTGCGCCTTGATCCGCATGTCATAACTGGCCATTTTCTATTCCAAAGGGCCGAACCAAGATAGCACACCAACAAGTTCGACCACAACGAGAGAAGGCTTAGGCCCCTGCATAGAGCCAAAATCTCAGGTAAGTAACTTAAAACATGTAAAACTTATAAATTGAAAATAGAATAAATAAACAAGAAAATTAAACCCAACAAGTAACTAATATTCAACACGCACACAAGTTCACCCTGTGAGACAAGAATACCAATATTTGTTTGGTATATCTAATGCTCATTGGGGAACATTGGAAATCATTAGACAACATCAACACTTAAACACAACATTCACAAAAACTAAGTCATTTAAGCCTCCAAATCACATCACACTAGTGAGTAATGCTTGCGTGGTAGTAAGGACCATCGCTTATGTTATCTACACCGCAAAAATGCACGAAAAAAATTACAGTTCGCATAACTTGTGCTAACACACGAGCAAAAAATACAAAATCACGGTTAAAAATGCACAAAAAATTACAGTTCCCACAACTTACGCTAATGCCTGAGAAAAAAATAAAAAATCACGGTTAAAAATGCATAAGAAATTGCAGTTCCTGCAACTCACGCAGAAGATAGAGCCCTGTAACTAATGCATAAAATACAGTGAAATGCCCTACAACTAGCGCTGGATAAACAGTCCTTCAACTAACACTGGAGATGTGGCCTTGTGATTTTTTGCTGCAGTAAATAGTAATTCAAAACCCTGGTTCTCCCAACCCAAAACGCAGCCAACAATACCCAAAACATGGCAGTCCCTACAACTCACGCTGCCAAGGCAAGGTAGCTATTCATGCTGTCCAAGGCAGCTATTCACGCTATCCAGGGCAAGTTGCTCACGCTATCCTAGGCAAGTTACTCATGCTATCCAGGGCAAGTTACTCACGCTAGAGTAATTCATGCTACCAGGGAAATTCATGCACATACCAGAGCATTGCTCACAATGACACTAGAACCCCTAAACCAGCCACTAATAACTCATGTTGAACCCTAATTAATCACACTGGCCGATTCCCAAAAGGTAACCCCAAATGCAATTCAAAACACAAATGCCCTGGAACACAGTGAAAGAATGCAGAAAACACGATCGTTGCTAGAAAATTAAAATTTAAATCATCCTCATACACTGAAATATGGTGGTTCCCATAACTTAGATGTTGCCACTCATTGGTGTTATGCTGCAAAATAAAAAAAAAAATAGAAAAGGAGGGAAGGAATAAACCTGCAGAAGGTTCCAATCCACGAAGAAATCCTAGTCTGTGGAAGGTGTTGAAGCAGTTCCTCACCCTCCTCCACAAACGCCAAGCTTGCCTGCTTCTTCCTCTTTCCCCATTCCTGCTTTCCATTGCCCTTCATCCTGCTCATGTTGTGTCTTCTTAGCTGCCCACGTTTCTGGTTGCTCATGCTGGCTCACGCTGTGCACTGGTCCTCTAAAGTCATGCTACGCCTAGTTACTCACGCTCACGCCACACTTGGTGCCATTTTATCTCATCTTGTAGCCACATGGTGCCTCATCCTCTATCTTCTTATTTATTTTATTTTATTTTATTCTATTTTATTTGATTTTGTACTCCAGAAGTAGCTACCTTTGTTTATTTCTCTTATATTTATTAACCTTTGCAAAATAACCCATGCATTTAAACAAAAATCCACCAAAAAAATTCAACAATCATGAGAAAATCATAATACTTGTATATACTTGGAACATGATTGGCAGACGACCCGGTATGGCCTTAAACTGCCACACCTAGCTCGAGCAAGGCCTAAAACTGCCAAGCTTTTGTATAGGATAATAAACTATTTGTTGCATGCCTTCGTTGCATTGAGACATAGAAATTAATTCTACAAGAAATAGCAACTCATCCTTGCTCACGTGGCTCCCCGTTTAATTGGCAAGGGCAAACACATGGATAGCAAGCACCTCTTTTCACCGCTATTTATCAATGGACCACATGGGGCCATTTAACGAGAAGTCAATCTAGAATCCATTGATCTAGATTCATCATCAATTTATGACAGTTTCGTGGAATCCACTCAAAGAACATTAGACTACCTTAAAGATATGACTAAAAATTTGGACTTAGAAGCCAACAACATCACTAAGGATCCCATCATTGAAGTCCCCATAACCATGTCTAGTGGCGAGGTTAAAACATTAAGACTAAGTACTCTACTAAATCCGCAAATTGCCAATGACATTACACAAGTGCTGAAGAATAATATCAAAACATTTTCTTGGTCATATACCGATATGCTAGGGCTGGACCCTCGCATCATCCAGCATAACATCATCCTCGATGAAAAACTTAGACCAATAAAGCAAAAAGCATGAAAGGTTAGGCTTGAGGTAGCGTTGGCAGTTCATAAAAAAATCACGAAGCTTTATCAAGCTGGTTTCATTTGAGCTATTGACTATGCTGATTGGGTATCCAACATTGTTGTAGTCTTTAAGAAGAACGGTAGCATTCACATATGTATTGACTTTTGTGACCTCAACGTAGCCACTATAAAGGATGATTTCCCCCTAACCAGTATCAACCAACTTGTTGACTCAGCCACTGGGCATGCATTATTATCCTTTATGGATGGATTCTTGGGATGCAACCAAATCAAGATCAACCCAGAACACCAACTCAGGATAACATTCATGACACCTTGGGGCACGTTCTGTTATACAATGATGCCATTCGGTCTAAAAAACATGGGTGCCACATATCAACGGGTAATGACATATATATTTAGTGATTACATGCTTGATTCACTCAATGATTATGTAGACGACATCGTGATCAAGTCCAAAACAACCAAACAACACGCAAAGCACTTAGATTTGGTACTCAAACGTTGTCTCAAATATGACCTTAGGCTTAACCCAAAGAAATGCATCTTTGGGGTTAAGATGGGAAAAATGCTTGGCTTTGTAGTCTCCGAAACGGGTATATGAGTAGACCCCGATAAGGTTAAAATAATAACTAGTATGCAACTACCTGGGAACCTTACCGAATTACGTGGTCTACAAGGTAGACTGCAATTCATTAGATGCTTTATCATGAAAATAACTGATAAGCTGAAACCCATGCAGTATTTACTACGAAAGAATGTCCATTTTCAATGGACTCAATAGTGCCAAGAAGCCTTTGAAAACATAAAAATGGATTTGGCTCAACTGCCAATAGTTCATCCCCCGTAAAGCGATAAACCTTTTTACATCTACCTCGTGACATCTGATACATCTATTGCATCCATGCTTTGCCAAAAACGAGAAGATGGAGCCGAGATCCCCATTTAATATTTATGCCATGCCTTGGTTTCCCATGAACAATGATACAACGATGTGGAGAGATCATGCTTCACCCTTGTCTTTTCCTTGAAAAAGTGGCAGCATTACCTCTTCCGCAACCAAGTCAATATCATTTGCAAAGATAACGTGCTTCGAGCTATCACCAACAACATCTATGAATCAAGTAGGTTAGCTAGATGGAAGGCGATGATTGCAAAGTTTGACCTGCATTATGTTGCTCAATCCTCCACTAAGGGTCAAGAAATAGCCAATCAGTTGATCGCATCACCGACACAAGATCAAGCAACAATCAACCTTGAATTCCTTGACGAAGATATTAACAGCATAGACATAGTGCCCGATAATTACAATGCAATCCTGTACTTTGACGGAGCAGCCACCTCCTGAGGGGGAAGTGCTATAGCCATCATAACATATCCCTCGAAAGAAATTTGCCCCTTTTCCTATCGACTAAACTTCCCTTGCACCAACAATGTGGCTGAGTATGAAGGTCTTCTTATAGGTCTTATAGCGGCGCTAACTTCAGGAATCACACGTCTTGTAGTTCGAGGTGATTCACAGTAGTAATCAATCAAGTCATAGAGATCTATGCATGCAAAGCTCCGCATTTGCAACCATATTGTGACCTGACTAAACATTTGCTAAAACAATTGATCAACATAGATGTGCAACATATTCCTAGGAACGAAAATACGATTGTCGATGCGCTTGCCACACTAGCCTTGAACATGACACTCGAGATGTTCCATGCATTGCCTAGTTCTATAACAAATTATGTCAAACCAGTAACCAACACCCTCGATGAAATACCCATAGCATCCGTCAGCACTACACAAGCAATAGAGTGGTGCGATGACATAAAAGAGTACCTTCTATGAGGCGAACTACCACAACATTTGACGACTGCTCAAAAAGATTCGGTGTGAAAATGCTCTAGGAAATATGCATTAATAGGGGAATCCTTGTGTCACAAGTCCTATGAAGGCATCCTGTTGATGTGCATTAGTAGCATCGATGGCCAAACAATCATAGAACAGGTTCACGAAGGACTGTGCGGAGGGCATATAGCACCTAAGGCAATGGCAACGAAAATTAGACGTTTAGGCTATTACTGGCCACACATGGAGTACGATTGCTTCTCCAGGGTTAGGAAATGCAACATTTGCCAAAGGCATGGTAACCTAATACATGTACCACCTAATGAGTTGCATACTACGCAAATCACATGGCCATTCCAAAAATGGGGATTAGACATCATTGGGCCTATAACACCACCATCTTCAGTGGGACATAGCTTCATCATTACTACGATCGAATACTTTACAAAATGGGTAGAAGCTATTTCCCTCAGGAAAACCATGTCCAAACATGTTTGTAACTTCATATTAGAAAACATTATAACCTACTTTGGCATCCTAATGACCATAGTCACTGATAATGGGCCATAGTTTAGCAGGACAGATACTAAAAGCTTCTGCGAAAGCCTAGGTATTAAACACTCATTTTCATCACCATATTACCCACAGAGCAATGGTCAAGCAAAATCTATGAATAAAAAAATCATCATGGTGCTTAAGAAAATGCTTAATCAAAGCAAGAGATGATGGCACGAGCAGTTAATCTATGCATTATGGGCATATCAAACAACGCATCGAATGTCCATAGGTAAAACACCACATAGCCTAGTATACGGATCTGAAGCTATGTTACCTTTGGAGTTAGAGGTTCCCTCGCTACGGATAACGCTCTCTAGCCTCCTTGACGAAAGCCAAAACAACAAACTACAGATCGCTGACCTCGACGTAGTGGAGGAAGAAAGGGTACGAACTCTTGATCAAATAGAATGGTACCAGAGACAACAACGACAACGTCATCAACATAATCCACACAAGCAGCCAATCATGGAAGGTGACCTAGTTCTCAAGGCAGCCTGCGAATACTCAGATAAATTCTCAGCCAACTAGGAAGGACCTTACTTAGTCACTAAAGCCTATGATAATGGGGCATTCAAGCTCGCTGACATGGACGGAAACAAATTGGCCAATCCTACAACTCATGTGTACCTAAAACCATTCTATGTCTAATGATCTTAAGGTATGCCACGATCCTGGCATCATGACCTAAAAATGATACCATAGAATAGTCTTGGAGCTATGACTTAAAACTAGCACCACAAAACATCCTGGCATTATGACGGTAAATCGACACCACAGAGCTCTATCCCACATGACACTAAATTACCACACTTATCCACTAGAGTCCACTAAGACTATAAACTAGCTAGCCTCTTCATAGTCTACTACGATTATAATTTAGCATTACACCATCCACTACGACGATAAACTGGCGACATCCAAAGGATTATGATGTAAAACTAATCCAAAACAGTTTGCTAACACTATAAATTGGCAACATCATCAACAACCTGGCGTCGTTTAAAAAGGCATGCTGCTGCAATTGGTTGTACGTGCTCAGCAAGGACCGGCCACCTGATGTGTCACATAGATCAGGATGAAACTGATGCTAATTAAAATTTTGTTGGGCTTGAAACTCCACATGATGGCTCCATTCCATTGGATGAGTTCAAGTTTAAAGTGCTTTAGCTAATTGAATCATTTGTGTTTTTCTTTCTCCCTTGGAGTGGTGTTTGCAGGATGACACACTTGAGGTGTTCGTGCATAGATTCATTCCATCATGATGACAAGGTGTCACATTCTCCCTGATGCTCACAACTGGGTTGATCAATTCGGTCATAAGTACATTTCCAAATCCTGATGCATTCCCCATTCCTCATCATGATCTTTTTTACCCTACTCAATTATAGTCCCTTGATACAATATTTATCCCAAAACTCTTAATGCACTATTGTCCACTGTGATTCCCTAAGCAGTTGCAACACAAAACACAACGCACAACACATGATATAAACACAAAGCACATGAGCATGAATATGGAATAAAAAAAAAGCAAGCTCCTTCAAAAGAAAAAGGAAGAAAAGTAAAGAGAAAAAACAAAAGAAAAGAGAACAAAAGAAAAGGTTCAAAGAGCAAAATACACGGAAAAGGTCTCCATGACCCTGTGGACATCATAGACCAAAGATCATTGGCTCTTCTCATACAAGCCCTAGGCGAGAAGACAATTGTCTTGGGAAAACACTCATGTTGCAAATGATCATGTGGCACATCATCACGTGGCTTTGGCTATTTACAATTAGCCCCCTTAAACATAACACAAGGGTTCCATTTCTCTAAGGAATGCACCTCCAGTGTCTCGATTCTAAGTCTACTGAAAACCCGGCTATTGACAAAGACCAATGACATGACTTGCTCATGTGAGAGCACTCCTCTCCCACAATTCTGGTAACACTTATAACCCTCGATCATCTTTCGGTTCCCCCGATCACAACCAATTCCCTCCTTTCCCTAAACTACATTTCCCTCAACCCAATGTACTTTTGAGCATGGTGCGATGACATTTGGCCATGGGCTAATGGACAATGCTTGGTACTTGGTCATTCATGATGTTTTGTACTTCTTTGTCGACGCCTCTCGGGTAGATTCCACTAGATGTCAACAAAGAGGGGCCAATGAAACACCACAAAATTTTAGCTCAACACTTTGAAATGAGAATAATTTAGAGCCTCTCGAGTATTGAGAAGAAAACTCTCGACTATGGCATCGAACTTAAGCCAGCTTGCTCATGTTGTAAGGCTAGCTTGCTCCCAGCGTGAGTGACTCAATACAGTGTTAAAATGGCCTGATTTTAAAGGTACAAGTCACCCTAAAGGTCCACTAATGGTTACCCCAGGTTCCCAACCCTCAGAATACTGATTTTGGGCTAGAAAATACATTGCTTCCACTGCTCACACCAGGGTCATGCTGGAGCGTGAGCCTAGCGTGACCAAACATAAACTAGTCTAAACAAGCAGTCCCAAGCACAATGTCAGCATCAACTCAACTTCTAAGGATAGGAAACAGTTCTACTTATTAACAGGCTTCAAAAAAATCAAAGTTTGGGTGTCAAACACGGAATTTTGGCTTGGTTACACCTAGCTCACGCCCAGGTCACGCCCACAGCTTGAGCCCAACATGAGTTACTAAAATGGCTCAAGTCAAGAACAAACAGGCTCAAAGTCAGCATCCAGGTGGCCCCCAAGGACAGGCAATAGTTACACTTGAAAAACAGGCCTTGAAAATCAAGATTTGATGCGAAATGAATCATTTCAACTAGCTCACGCCTAGCTCATGCCCAGGTCACACCCAAGTCACGCTGACAGCGTGAGCTGCCAAAAGTGGCCTAGAGCATTTTAGACACATGCCGAAGACACACTAGGGCAAGATCAACTCACGCTGATAGCCTTGATGAAACAAAAAACATCTCAAATAGCCATAGAACCTCTCAAATCAATGTCCTGCAGTAGTCAATCCAAGAGACGATGAAGTTTCAAGCGAGCTGGAGTCAAATTTTAATTGCAAATTCATTGTAAATTTTCATTGTAAGCTTCACCATTGGTGAGATTTTCAAGCTCTTACGCTACTTCCATGAGTGTAAGCTAGCTTGCGTTGTAAGATATAGTGCACCTGGTCTAGAACGTAGTTGCGCACGTACACCTATTGTGCGATCCGTTTTTCTCTCATCTCGTAGTCATTGATCCCATTCAATCCGACTCCCAAGCCTAGAAAAATGCATAAGTACCCTGTTCATCGACATAAACAAGGTTGGAAAAATTTGAAGCAAGAGAATAAGCAATCTTGAGCCCAGATGCACATGATTCTGAGTGCCTGTAGGCACCTCGCATCAAAGCTTAATGTTTGACTTGCAATGCAACTACATTTTGACCAGTGCACATCTCATTGATTAATATAGCATTGTTCATTATTTGTCATCCATTGTCCTACTCTAATTTACTTCTATAAATTTTCCATTCTATTGCATGTTCCTGTGTACATTTTATTTATGTTTACGTTTCATTACGTTCATTAAGTTCTGTTACATTTCATTACGCTCCGTTACTTTTCTTTGTGTTACATCATTTTCTTTGTTTCACGTTTCGTGATGATAACCCTAGCGCAGGTAGTAGCGTACGCTTGGGGAAGTCCTTGGTTGATCTGTGTGTAGACCATCCAAGGCACTCTGCCTTTTTTTTTCCAGCTTGCCCTCACACGAAGGTAGGGTCGTCTATATCTGTCCAGAGGTCTTTTGAAGTTCATTTTTCCTCCAGCCTTACACCGAAGATTTCGGACAGTACAAGCATGGATCTTGAAAATATCAAGGTCATCTAAGGAGTCACCTGACAACCAAGCACCGTAAAAGATGTTCGGTCATTCCTTGGCCACACTGGTTACTACTGGTGCTTCATTGAAAACTTCTCAAAGTTCACCAAGCTGTTGGTATAACTTATAAAGAAAGATGCTCAGTTCATCTAGACCAAGGAATGTGAATCGGAATTCCAATTGCTTAAATAGAAACTCATAAAAACTCCAGTTCTATGGGCACCTGATTGGTCCAAGCTAAGCTTACATAATGTGATGATAAAAAATGTTCATACTATATCCATTGTGCAAGCCGTATCATTGTGGGTGCTCAGCTTAACTACACCACCACTAAAAAGGAGTTGATGGCGGTGTTGTTCGCCTTGGACAAATTTCGATGCTATGTGCTTGGATAAAAGGTGTTTGTGCATACTGGCCACAGTGTTATTTGGTTCTTTATGAACAAACCAACAGTGAGCCCTCGCATCATCCATTGGCTAGTGATTCTTTAGAAGTTTGACCTCACCATGGTAGACCGAAAGGGGATCGAGAATGTGGTTGCTGATCACTTGTCTTGATTGCGATGGGATGGCGCAGAAGAGGAGGAGCCCGTCGCTGACCAATTTCTAGATGAACTCCTCTTCACAGATGTAGTTGATCCGCAAGTGCTCAAGGAATCCCCTTGGTTTAGCCACATCCTCACCTACATCACAACTTAGGACTTTGCTGAAGGAGTGGGACCATAGGTAAAAATAACAATTTCTCCATAGGGCCAAGCACTTCATGGAAATCAGCGGTCACCTTTACAATGTGTCTGCAGATGGCTTGATTCAATGGTGTGTCCCTGATAATGATACACTACGCGTCCTTCAAGATGCTCACAAGGGCCCTTATGGAGGCCACTATGCTAGATGCGACATAGCCATTAAGATCCTTCTTGTAGGGTATTACTAGTCCACAATTTTCAGGGATGCATAATGCTTCACTCGCTACTATGAACGATGCCAGCCACTAGAGCCCTCAACAGTGGATCAAGCCACTGGAGCCCTTCAACATTTGGGGCATCGACTTCATGGGGCCTATCACACCCTTGTCAAATGAAAAGGCATATATCATCGTAGTTGTGGACTACTACACAAAGTGGGCAGAAGTGACAGCCGTCATCAACTGTTCTTCAAATACCATCGCATGATTTGTCCAACAACACATCATCAATAGGTTTGGAGTGCCATGTGCACTCATCTCAAATAATGGCACTCATTTCATAGGTGTCACTTTTTGAAAACTCATGCAACACTTGGGGGTCATCCATAAATTTACAACACTCTATCACCCTTAAGCCAATGGGCAGGCCGAAGTCACTAATAGGTAGATCACCAAGATCCTCACCTAAACCATCAACAAATATAGAAGGGATTGGAGCACCAAACTTAATGATGCCCTTTGGGCCTATCGCCCCACTTGGAAACTTCCTATAGGGAACTCTCCCTATGAGTTAGTGTATGGTAAGCTACCAAAACTTCCAATCCAGGCAGAACTCCAGATACTATCCACTGCTAGTGACTTAGGCCTTGACCTACCGCTAGCACAACAAGAATGACTCATCAATTTAAGTGTGCTAGATGAGAATCGATTAGTGGCCCTATCTTCAAATGAGATCCACAAGGCCTACAACAAAAAATGACATGATCTTAGGATTCGGAGGGTCACATTTAGATGTGGAGACAAGGTGTTGTATTGGAACCCCTCACATGTACCACAATCGACCAAGTTCCAAACGCTATGGGAGGGACCTTACATTGTCTTCAAGACCTTCCCATCCAGGGCCTTGCTTATCCACAAACCTGAGGACCTCACACAAATGTAGTTGGTCAAGCGGCAACAACTAAAACCTTTCTGTGAACTCCACCTAATAGTGTTTCCACCTCATCATCACTGGGACAACCTCATTCCATTTTTTGCATATCCTCCTTTCCACCCAGTCATGGGGGAGACCGTCATCCCTGCTAATCCATTCCACTACACCCCTTACTATTTTTGAAATTTTTTGTTTTACACTTTTTTGTTATTTCAACATTGTTCATACATTTGCCAATTTTTTGTTAATTTTTTCCCTTATTTAATTATTTTCCATTTCTTTGTGTGTGTTTCATTTTCAAGTGATTGCTAATACGTTGTCTTATTGTCATCAGGTGTCTAGCGTAGATGGTTTTCGTTATGATGGGTCATGTACAATAGTCCACCTAGTTATCTAGCTCCCGCCCTTGCATTGTTGTCCTTGGACTTTACATCTATTTTTAGCTCATAAAGTCGGCAGTGAGTCCACGTCATCCACCCATTCACCCACTTCATGGTTCTCCTTCCATTGGAAACATGCAACCCCTTCACTTAAAAATATTTTAATTAATGTGTGACTTGTGTAGTTCCCAGACTCGAGGATGATCCAACGGTTGGAATCGTATGTGACTTCAAGGGGAATGCAACATTCGTTGTCCTCTTCTATCCCCCAAGTGGCCGATGTGTCCTTATGGATTTCCTACGACTCCACATTCTTCTCTACAAGGAAGCTCTTGGGCAATTTGACCTTGCATGGTGTGGTCCTCACCAAACAATCCAAAAAAAAAAAAAACACATAAGCATGAGGATTCAAAGCACACCCCTTGGTCGAATGCATGCAAACAAGCATGGTTCTTTGCATGGTGTGGTTCCCATGAAAGCACATGAAAAAAAATCAAGTCATCACTATGTGGGAATTCAAAGCACACCCCTTAGACTGCCTCTCACGAGCCACAAGCACTAGTTATGGGACTTTATTTGTCCCCTATAACTTCATCTTGTTTTCCTTTCTTCCTCTCGCATCTATTGGAGTGGTGGTTCTCTATGGATGCATTCTTGTCTACTTGGGGCATGGTTAGGGCTTCGTCTGTTGCTGTGATGTCACTGTATGTAGATGGTTTTGGGTCTGAACTTAGGAAAGGTTTTATCGGGTCACTTAACCACAACTGCACACTGGGTTTCATGTGACCAGTGATTGGAATTCCACTCTCTCGTCTCTCTCTTCACCCATTTCTCTCCATAACTTACCTCATTTCCTGTCTTATGTTTTGAAAGTTCGTCATAGTTTCCATGGACTTCTCATGCCTTGGTAGGTTCACTTGGATGGGCGTCTTAACTTGCAATCACCATTTCTTAATCCCAGAGCCCACGGACTCTGGTGTTAAGGATATGCAAGGACTATTATGGCTATTGCCTACTATGGGGAGGACCCACTTACATATTCTTGGTTTTGTTTGTTAATCCCCCTATCCTTTTGATTTCGTGGCTGATTGTTTTCATGCCCCATTACTTGATTTCTTCCCCGTGGAGTTCTTTTTTCCATGTTCTCCTACCTTTGACTCTTTTTGTAGCCCAAGTTACCTTCCTCGTGTCCTTGATCACATTCCCAGTCTCTTAAGCTCTTGAACCACCCAATTTGGGGTTTTAAATTCATTTTTTAACTTTTTATGGGCTGGTCAATGTTGGTCGACAGGTGCGACACCCTGCATATACGAGGCCCCATATACGCAGCCACCTGCATATATGCGGCCGCATATACATGACCCCATCAATGAAGTGCCCAATCCCTATATATATGGTCATTGTGCTTTGATTTTCCATCATTTTTCAAACAAATTGGGGGAAGATGTTGCCATTTTTTTTGACGAACTTCTTCCCAAGCACCTACATTCCATCACGCATCCACATCAACCGATCCTTGCCCTCTTAAGAAACCAGAGGTATGCTGTCAATCTTGGGTNGGGGGGGGGGGGGGGGGGGGGGTGAAGCATATGAGTAATCAATCAATTAATTAGTTAATTAGTTAATTAAGACTTTGCACCTCAAAAGGGAAGAAATGAAAACAATAAGCTTAAACTCCAACTTATTCCTTCATTGTTTTTTGCTCTAACCCATGAATTAACACTTCGGGGGACTTAATGGGATGCCCATGCCAACAACATAACTTAGTAAAAATAAGAAGGTGTATAAGGACCAATTTGAGCTACTTATGCATGGTCTAATGGGTGGTTATGTTTGATTGCAGATGGCACCCAAATCGAGGGATCCAAGGGGCAAAGGACCATCACAACCGAGGGACAAGCGTCCACAAATGGAAAGGGGATGAGGCGTGCAACAACTAGGGCATGCGAATGGATCTCATGCGACTGGCTCCCTTTGCAAAGGACCTGGTGTGGAATCTATCCATCAAATTCCTGAAGAGGAGTTTCCCAGCAAGCAATCGTAGGGAGATGAAACTCCGAGGATAGCACCAAGGCTTGAAGTCACCCTAACCCAAGCCTGTCTTGATGCTATCAAGCCACGAGAAGTGCAACAGATGGTCCTACAAGAGCTAAACTTTCAACCATTTCTCAAAAGTGCACCAGAAGATGTGAGACTCCAATTGCAAAGTTCTCCTATGTGGCCGATCCTCACAACTAGTGGTGAATGGTACCTAGGAGAAGCCTATCTCTTCTGGACAAATCGGCAACCGATGTCTAGAGTATGGATTAAGGACATTTATGTCTCTTACTCTACAGAGGCAATAGTGCAAGCTCTAGTGTTGCTAGAGACCAGAGAAGATGTGGTAGAAATCCCAAAACAAGTAGACCCTGAGGTAAAAGGGGAGTGGATCCAATGGTGCTATGGAGTAGATCACAAGGAGTTTGGCACCCTAACCACCGTGAAGAGGGTATATTCGAAGATCGTGTCTTATCATCTAAACCTAATGGTAAGACCCAGCAAAATCATGGCCTTCTCCGCTCATGCCTCTGCCACCTTGAGTTGATATTCTTGAAGATTGAAAAGAGGTTTGCTAAAAGAAAATGTGGAAGATGAGCTCTTCCATTTCCTTCCCTAATTAGAAAATTGTACAAACAGGCATGGATAACATGTTACACCAATGATACAATTCGACATGTCTCGATTGCGTCATGGCATGAAATGATGAAAGATAGGACTCCTGCCACTACACAGATGAAGGAAGAGAAGCAACCACCTCCACCACCTGCTCAAATGACAAGGTTGAGATCACAGACTTTTGCAGAACACATCCGCAAAATCCAAAAAATGCTCTTGTTCTAGCAAGAGCAATCTGGTAGGACTGGTGGAGGGGAAGATCCTTCGGTTTATCACCCTGTAATGAGCCACTTTGAGCAAGTGGCTTGATCAGTTAGTTTGTTAGAAAGGGTAGGGTCGATGTTCTCCACCACCCGAACACAAGTGCCAAAAAAAATAGATCCTAACATCTGAGAGGTAACTGTATCAACCCAATAGCTATTTCTCAAAATTTCAGGGAATGCTGCTACCTTCTCGGTATGCTTGGAAGATGGTGAAGCGGTGATAGTCCTAGTGATGCAGCACCAAGGATAGGAGATTATGGCTAAAGTGGTTGTTAATACAATTGCTACAGTTCTCAACTCATCGGGCGTGCCTATACTAGATGTGGCATGGGCTTCAAGACATAGTATCACTTCACGTAGCAGGATGGATGTAGCACAACACAAAGAACTTTTGGACTGATTGGTGGGAACTAGGCAACCACTACCAAATGTCCTTGACCTTCTGAATAACATCACTGCAACCCAGTTAGAGCTACTTTCAGAAAGGGGTAAGAGCCTAATTTTGGAAGGAAAACTTAAATCTTCTCAAGCCAACAGTCAACGCTTGGCAACAGAAGTCACCCAGTTAAGAACCCAACTTGCCGATCCAGCTCTCCTCAACCATGAGATCACCAGAGATGAAGCTTTTCAACAGCTTTAGGTTAAGCTTCAGATAGTTGAGGATGAGTGAGAGTCGACGATCTTTGATAAGGCCTTGGCAGATGCTTAGATATACCATTTAGATAAGGACTTAGCAGAGGTTTTCCAGGAGAACATCAGGTTGACTCCAGAGGTCCATCGCCTGCATAATGTTGGTGCTAAAAATGAGCATATGAAAACTTTTATTCACCAACAACAGGAAGAGCTAGCTAGGGTGAGTGCTGATGTAAGAAGGCTGGCCACTGAGAATTGAAATTTGTCCATGTAGGAGGTTCAAAGTCTGTGATAGAAATTTGCCATCAAAATTTCCACTTGGAAGAATGAGGCCCTGAAATTTGAAAAAATCAAGAATCATTACAGGGACCAAGTGGGATTGCAAAAGGAGGTAAATGAAAAACAAATTCAAGTCACAAAGGCTAAAATGAACCAAGTGCTCCAGCAGCTCTGAGAGGGAGGCAAGGTATGGCAACCTATCTTTGCTAGGTTGAATGCCTACAATCAAGTGGAAATCTGCCTCAAAGAGTTGTAGATTGAGGAAATGACAGAATATATGGAGCTTGCCAACCTTCGCTATGCAAACCTGGCCATGATCATAGTCGGGAGATTGCGGTCTGCACTGGAGAAACAAGTGGCCACCTTGTATTCTCTATACAAGGGTGAGTTCCAAGCACACAAAGCAACAAAGCAAAAATTGGAAGTAGCAAATGCGGAGCCTGAAATTCTCCACATGCGATTTGAAGGACAACGTATGGTTGTAGAGAACTTGGCCCATTGGATGACTGACTACCAGTAGTTGCAGACATCAATTCAAGCGTTCGACATTGAATGAAAGTAGTTCGTAGCTTGGTTCATCAATTTGAAAGAGCTCCTTCTTACGCTGCCATGCCCTTGGGAGGTTCCAATTCCAGCACACATTGGTGAAACCGCTTGGACAGTGAATGATCCTAGAAGCAAAGAGGAAAAAATGAGGGCCCTTCTGAAGGCTTTCTGATTACCTCTAGAAGTTGCTGCTACTGCAGGATAGTCATCATTTGTGCCACCACCATCGCATGGGCCAGAGGCTGGGGAAGGTTCGTCGGAACCACTACTGCTAGGAATGGTGTGATCTTCTCTAGTAATTTTTGCATCCTTCTACATGACAAAGACTCCAGGACTAGCAAGGTGTTCAATTTTATCTTTGAACACCACCATTTTTGTAATTTTTCCTTCTTTGTACACTTGAGCACTTGGTAAAATTGATGTTGTGTCATGTCTGTATGTGTGTCATGTGTGTTGTAAATAAAATTCCATACCTTCCAAATTGTAAGAGGAACTCGAGGACGAGTTTTTACTTAGTTGTGGGGGTATGATGAAGTGTTTTTTGGTTGTTTCATCTACTAGGCCGTGTATACAGGACCCCGTATACGCGGCCACGTCAACGCAGCCTCGTATACGTGGCCTGGTATACATGGCCTCGTCGACGCATCCTTCCATGCGTCGACATGGCCTCGTTTACATGGTGCCTTTTTTGGCCTATAATACGAGGGCTTCCACCCTTCTTAGGTACCTTTTTGTCAGTTGTAGCGAAGCTCTTGCAGTTTGTTCCTATGAGAGTTAGAATATTTTCCATGTGCCTGTAGTAGGTGTAAAGGAGGTGTCCAGCTCTTTATTCGAGCGCTAATGTATCTGAGCCCATTGGCATGAACGACAATAAAGATGACCTTTCAAGCATTCCTTGCAGCATTTGGACTTAGTCATTTAATGCATTTAATAGCTTAATATTTCTATGCTTTGATAATTACTTAAGTTTCTCTTATTATTAGTTTAATCGCTATCACTCATTTATAGTTCATAGAAACCATAAGTACAACCATCTCGAACGCAATCCGAACACTTGGTAACCCAGTAGGGGTTAGGGGATGCTCAGAATGTGCTCAGAAGATGGGATCAGATAATTATGCTAGGAATAGTTAGAATACAGATTAGGATAATTATAGATTAGATAATATTTCATTCCTTACTTTCCATACCTTAATTATACACCAAAAGATAAAGTCAAAAGCCATAAAAATTAGTTGCCTCAATCTCACTTAACCATCGCCACTAGAACTTCACAAGTGAGATTGGGAAGATAATGACTGCTCTAACCCAAAGTTTTGTTGATTAGGGCCTGGTGTATGTTAAGTGCTTACAGTCTACGGAATTCGACCAATTCATGTGTGAACGCCTGTGATTCGTATGGTTGGGCGTAGGGGTACCTAGCCGCTCATCATTGGGACTATTTTTGGGGATTGTTAGTCTTACATGCGTTATCTAACCTTAGCAAAATTATCATTCACATCGTTGGAATGGACCCAAGATAGCAACATTTACGCAGGCTAGGCAGATTAAAGTAAGAAGTAAGGTACACTAAGTAAATGGATCATCTAACATCCAACATGTCTTTTTCTCACAGGTGAGATGTATCCAACCCACTAGTGCCACAAGAATTTCAGGTGGTATATAAGCATCCCGATTAATATGTTCCTTGAAACACCACTAATTTTGGCCTAACACTTTGAAACAAGAATGTCTCAAGCCCTTTTGAGCTTTTGGGAGGCAAAATTTGGCTAAGGCATGAACACCAAGCTTAGCTAAGTCAAGACAGCTTGCTCATCCTCTCAAGTTGGAAGCTTTCCCATAACGTGACCAACTCTTGGAGTCTTAAAACTGAGCCAAAACATTCTGATCTACAATGCCCAAGTCATCCTCAAAGCACATCCTTGACAGCTCCAGTCCCAACTTTCAAAATGCCAGATTTTAGCCCAAAATTGCAATTTTTTACAAAGATTTCACAGGTCACGTTGCATGTCACACTACAGCGTGACTACAACATGACCTACTCAAAGTGGTTCCAAACAAGTCACATCCAGGCTTAAATTCTAGATTTCAGATCACTCTCAGGATCAACTATAGCCAAAGAGTAGTTGCACTCAAGAATCAAGCTTTAAAATCACAATTTTAAACAAAATACATCATCTTCGAGTCATGTCACACTGCATTTTCACACTGCATTGCACAATTTTACTCATGCTGATTTCACACTGCAGCGTGAGTGTTGTGTGAGTGTCGTGTGCGCATGCTCAAGTCATGTTGAGACAAAACCAACTCACGCTGGAAATTCTTGTCAAGTAGACAAGCCTCAAGAAATCACGAAACCACTCGAATCAATATCCTGCAGCAGTCAAACCAAAGATACAAAAGTTTCAAGTGAGCTAGGGTCAATTTCTCTTGTAGCACATTGTAAATTTCCATTTGTGGGCTTGCCGAGCCCTCACGTTCTAAATTGTATGTGCTTCTATGGGCTTGAGTAAGCCATATGTTGTAAGATACGATGAACCTGGTTAAGAACATAGCTTGCCCACACATGTCCAACTCATGCACAGCTATCCATTAGACACGTGTCACTTGATCCATTTTCCTCTCATCTCCCAGCTATTGATTCCATTCACAAATTCTGTGCCCGAGCCTGGCCCAACCCTATAAATACCCTGTCAATTCACATAAATGGGGTTGGAAATTTTGGAGTTGGATGGCTTAGGAAACTCAGACCAATAATCCTTGGGCACTTGGGCACACTTGAATCTTGACGTCCAAGTACTTCTGACACACATCACATCATCCCGGGGCTCGACGCTTGACCTGCCATCCACACGTGCAGCTACATTTTGACCGGTGCACATATTCTCTAAGCAATACAATATAGTTCATTTTGCCAACCATTTATTTTGTTTACTCTGTGATTTACATTCAATTTATGTTTGGTTTACGTTTTATTCACAGTAAAGTTTCTGCATACGTTTCTGTTTACATTTTAAAGACATTAGTTACGATAACTCCAGTGTAAGCCATAGTTTACGATCAGGGAAGTCCTTGGTTGATTTGCATGCAGACCATCCAAGGCACTTTTCCTTCGTTCCCTTTTCCAGATTGCCCTCAAGCAAAGGTAGGGTTAGCTGTGCCTGCCCGATGATCTTTCGGTGTTTATTTTCCCTTCCAGCCTTACATCAACGATTTAGGTCACTACAGTAAATTGGTGCTAGAAGGAAGGCCACTTGTTTGTTGTCTGTTAAAACATTAATCACACTACCTATCAAAACTTATTCATCTTGTCCTTGTGAGTCTTCCTATTGTAGTTGCTCACACTGTAGTTGTCACGCAGCAATTGTCATGCTGTAGTTATCATGCTGTAGTTTTCATGTTGTAGTTGTCATGCTGCAGTTGTCACACTATAGTTTTCATGCTATAGTTGTCATGCTGCAGTTTTCATTTGCTTGCATTCAACCCATCTAGCTTAGTTTACTCACATTCATTATGAAATCCTCCCAAATTAACCCAGTGACATTGCCAACCTCTAACTTTGGGACTGAAAAATCAAACCCTATGACTACTACCAACTCCATAACTATTATTGAATAGATAAATCCCCAAAGCGCTATGCACCAGTCACTTAGGCTATAGGGCAAGGACCCTACTTATGCAAATCTCACGACCAAATAGTATAACTTCATCTATGTCAAGATCCAAGCTAACTTACCCATCAATCGTGTAGAAAGGGAAGCAAAATGAGACTATGAACTCATCCAAAAAGGAGGTCTTAAATTTATCCCTTCAACATTTGATATGATCCCACTATCTAAACACCATCATAAACTCATATCCTAGCTTCTCATGGCTAGAAGTCAAGCCCTACAGTTACCTCCAATAGAGCCTTAGGGTGGGGATGAGGAAGATGACTTCGCAGCCCAATTTGAACATGGGGATTCATATCATACCATCAGTCCCCATGCCCATACAAACCCATTATTTCAACCTTTCCTCGAAGAGACTATGTTTCCACCACCAGCTTCTCTATAGGAGATAGCCACTCACATTCCTATCTTCTCCAAGTCCAATGTTCAATCCAACGCGTCCACTTCCATCATACCTCTGCAAATACAATTTCAACAACCTCCTTCCCAAACTAATGTAGGATCAACCTTCTGACCTCAAGTGATTGGAATGCCATCAATCATACCAGCTTCCACATCCACCTATTACATACCTCAAGCGCAGATCTAGCAAGAATCGTTGGTCATCTCACAACCTGTGGCTGGGCAGTGGGTTTCACCAGCTATTCAACAAAACCAACCTACTTACTACAGCATACCACACCCTACAATCCCATCTCTGAATGTTTCTCCGTCACAAAAACTGACAATCCAACAGTCTCCCTTTCCACAAACAATGCACAATCAAATTACTACCAAGCATAATCCACTCAACCTGCCGGTCTACCTACCACCCAAGAGTGGGCAGACACAAAGAAAATGATGCACATGTTAACTGAGGAGGTAAAGCACCTTAAAACCACAAACACTGAGGAAATCAAGGTGTTGGACTTTTACCAAGATGACGCAATCCACCCTTCAGTTCCACCATTAACCCTGTCAAAGAAGATCCCTTTACCTCAGCTAACCAAGTACAATGGAGAGGGAGATCCAAATGCCCACCTAGTGACATTTCGAATAGGATGTCTCCTACTTCAGGCCTAGCCTCATGCAATTCTACAAGTTTTTGCTATGTTCTTAATGGGAAAAGCCTTAGATTGATACCAAGCCTTACCTCGTAACTCTATATCCTCTCTGAAGGATTTGTTACATCAGTTTGTTATCCATTTTATGTATAATCTAAGACCTGAAGCCACTTTGATAGCTTGATTTAGATTTAAAAAGCACCTTTAGAGTCAGTCAAAAATTCATCTAAAGATGGAGTGTAGCCCTGAATGAACTCCATGAGCCCATCCCCGAGATATACTTGCTCACCATTTTTAAAGCTGATGTGAATGAATTAGTTAAGTCGAAACTCTATTATCTAAGTGCTCATACTTTGAGTCAAGCATTTGCACAAGTCAAAAGCATAGAGAAGGTAGCGCAATCAAGTAATAAACCAGCTTATGTGGCCTATAAAAGGCAACATGCTCGTAAGCAAAACACAACAGTAGCAACAGTGGCCACAAGCACAAAAGCAACCAACTGGGGCCCAATAGCTAAGCAACCTAAAGCCTCAGCTGAAAAAACTGCCAACTTTGGTGCCAACTCACCTACATTAGCAGGGACCACTCCAAAGCCCAACTTTCAACGCAAGGACCACTCAAAGTACACCTCACTACTGATGCAATCCTCTCAACTATTGGAGCAACTCTTGAAAGTTGGGCAAATCCAACACAAACATGTATAAGAAATTACTCGCCAAAAACATGATAGGTACTATGAACTACTAAGGAACCCCCCACTAGCAGTACCAAATGAGCACCCGGTGCCACAACACTTTAAACTAGATCAATACTGCCATTACCATCAAATGGTTGGTCACGGTACAAACAACTTTCATGCTTTACAAGATGACCTATAGGGAATGATAGAGTAAGGCCAACTAGTGATTGACATGGCAAGTCAATCCAACACAGACGATGCCTCCTATGTCATAAACTCAATTAGCATAGGTGGCAAGCCCAAACCTATACAACAACCTTTTGTGATCCATGTGCCTCCCAGTGAGGCAAAATTCCCCTCTGCCTCCACTAGCAAGAGGCCTCCCTTTGTTATCAAAGTGCCACCATAGGCACCCACAACACCCTTTGTGGGCAAGGCTCCACAACGTTCATCCGCTAAGATGTTAAATTGGCATGACTCGTTTGCTAAGACGTTAAACTGGCATGGTGCAGCAACAACAACTGCTAGATAACATTTTGTTATCAAGGTGCCACAACGTGATGGCTCCTCACCTACCCGAAGCCCAATAGTGGGCAACATCTCGATCCCTCCTCCTTCAAGGGTTAACCCTACTAGCAACCTGGGTAGGCCCACCAAATGACAACACAAGAGGACAAACGAGCACCTTGCAACCCCCATGGATGAAGCAAGGGCCATAACCAGCAAACAACAACTGAACACTGGGGCCCCTACTCCTAAACAAACTAGGTCTGAGTCCCCTCCGCAAGAGGTCTATCTATCAAGCTTCAAGGAGGAAGTCAAGGCCAACACAATGGCTAACGACAAGGAATTTGTAGCTGCACTAACCTAGGCAAAAGGAATCCTAAAAAAAAAAAGAACACAATGTTTAGCTTGTATGACCTAGTCACAACCTCACTTGCTCATTGCCAAGCACTAGCCCAGGTCTTGGCCTCCATTCCTATTACGGAGGACATCCCTGCAAATGAGGCATCCATTTGTACAATGATGTTACCCCTTACACCACAAGAATTGGGTTCAACAACCTTAACCTTTCACGATGATGCAGTTAAAGTCAACCCAAAATGAGGGAAGGTCACTACAGCTCCACTATCCATTAGCATTCATGTCGGATAGTGTACCATCAACAGGATACATGTTGATAATGGTGTAGCAACAAACGTAGTCTTGTACTCCGTCATTGACAAGCTAGGCTTGGTAGATGAAATCAAGCCAACTAAAACCACATGTCTAAAATCTTTCAGTGGATCACATGTCACAATCAGGGGTACAATCAACTTAGCCTTTGTGGTAGGAGAGCAATTCCCCACTAGTGTAGACTTCACTATCATAGAGGGGATGCCAAGTTTCAACATGATCCTAGGCAGGCCTTAGCTAGCTCAACTAAGGGCCATCTCCTCTCCCATCCACCAAGAATCCACCTTCCATACGAAGGTGGTCAGGTTATCATCCATGGTGATAATGCTTCCTCTTCAACTATTCACAACATAGACATGGCACAAGTTTTAGAAGAAGATTTTCTTGGTGGTAAACCTATAACAACCAACGCAACGCTTAAGGCTAACACACCTGAACGAGTGGTTGAAGCTGGCAACCCCCTAGAGGATCCTAAACCTTGCATGCTCCCTAATCCATGCCTTGTTAGGAAGCAACTACATGACCAAGACTTTCCCTTAGCCAAAAATGTGCTAGATTCTTGCCTACCCTTTGCCTCCACTTGCCATGTATTTTGAATTTTGTTTACATTGCATTAGCCTATGCATTTACACTTTGCCCACTCACTTAGATCATGCATTTTGCTTTGCTTACACATTTGTTAAACTTAGTTTACACATTGCATTCATAAAACATAAAACTACAAAAACACATGGCCCGAAAAAGCCTTAAACTAGCTTACAGCCTGGAACAGCCTAAAACTATCACTTTTTGCATTTCTTTTCTTTCATTCATACATTCTAACTCTATGTACAACAGGTGTTGCTTGATGTTGTTTTCTTCCTAGCTGATCTTTGTAGGATCTTGCAGACACATAACATGACCATGCATGCAGCATCACACCTTACACAAGCAAGGTAAGCATAGACAGTCTGCTATGACTATAAACTGGCATAGACAGTCTTGACATTACGACTTAAAACTGATACCACAGAACAGTACTGGCATCATGACTTAAAATTGATACCATAGAATGTCCTGGAGTCATGAAAATAAATTGACACCACAGAGCTCTGTCTGGTATGACACTAAAATTGCCATGTTTGTCCACCATGACATAAAACTAGCATGCAGAGTCCACTAAGACTATAAACTGGTTTTCCTCTTCACAGTCCACTACGACTATAAAATAGCACTACACCATCTGCTATGATGCTAAACTGGCACCATCCAAGGGGTTATGATGTGAAACTAACCCACAATAGTCTTCTAAGACTATAAATTGGCGACATCATCAACGACCAGGCAAAACATGAAAAGATGTGTTGCTACAATTGGCCATACATGTTCCACAAAGACTTGCCACATGATTTGTCTTATGGACCTAGTGAAGTTGAAGCTATTCATGATTCTGTTTTCTTTGAAATTGCACACAGTGGCTCCATCTCCATGTTTAAAGTGCTTAGTTAACTGATTCATTTGTGTTTTTCTTGTCTTGTTAGAGTTGTGTTTGTAGGATGACACGCCTAAGGCATTCATGCATAAGTGCACTTCATCGTGATGATAAGGTATCACATTTTTCCTAATGCATGTAACTGGGTTAATCAAACCATTCATAAGTACATTCCCAACTCCCGATACATCACCTATTTCCCCATCATGCTCCCCTTAGCCTATTCAATTACACCCCCTTGATAAATTCTACTCACCTCAAAACCCTTGATACATTGTTGCACACTGTGTCTCTTTAAGCAGCTGCAATGCAAAACACAGTGTACAACGCATGACACAAAATGCAAGTGCTCGAACACGAGCACAACAGTAAAAGCAAGCTCTTTCAAAAAGATCAAAGAGAAAAAGAAAAGTAAAAGGAAAGGAAAAAAGCAAAAGAAAACAAAAACAAATGAAAAGAAGAAAAGAACAAAAAAGAAAAAGAACAAATAGGTCAAAGAGCAAAATGCACGGAAAAAGTCTTCATGACCCCATTGACATCATAAATAAAAGATTGTTGGCTATTCTCCTACAAGCCCCAGGCGAGAAGGTAATTATCTTGGAAAGAAGTTGCATTCATGTCTCAAAAAGACCATGTTATGCATCTTTGTGTGGCTTTGGTTGTTTACAACGGGCCCCGTAAACACCCCATAAGAGTCCCATTTCTCCAAATAATGCACCTCCTTTGTCTTGGCTTTGAGTCTGCTGAACATTGGCTATTGACAAGGACCAAGGATGTAGCTCATTCACATGAGATCACTTCCTCTCCCACAATCTCAACAGCAATCATAGCCCTTAACCTCCTAGCTTCCCTACTTACAACTAATTCCCTTGCATCTTGAACCACATTCCCTCAATCCCATGTAATTTTGAAAATGGTGCGATGACGTTCGACCAAAGGTCAATGGATAATGTTTGGTATCTGGTTTTTCATGGTGTTTTGCACTTCTTTGTTGATGCCTCTTAGGCAGATTCATCTAGACGTCAACAAAGAGGGATCAATAAAACACCACTAATTTCAGCCTAACACTTTGATACAAGAATGACTCAAGCCCTTTCGAGATTTCAGGAGGCAAAATTTGGCTAAGGAATGAACACCACTCTTAGCTAAGTCAAGATAGCTTGCTCATCCCATCAAGTTGGAAGCTTGCCCATGGCGTGACCAACTCTCAGAGTCTCAAAACTGAGCCAAAACAATCTGATCTACAACGCCCAAGTCATCCTCAGAGCACATCCTTGACAGCTCCAATCCCAACTTTCAGAATGCTAGATTTCAACTCAAAAGTACAAGTTTTTGCAAAGATTTCATAGGTCAAGCTGCATGTCATGCTACAGCATGACTACAGTGTGACCCACACAAAGTGGTTCCAAACAAGTCACATCTAGGCTCAAATTCTAGATTTCAGATTACTCTCAGGATCAACTATAGCCAGAGAGTAGTTGCACTCAAGAATCAAGCTTCAAAATCACAATTTTGAACAAAATACATCATCTTCGAGTCATTTCACGCTGTAGCGTGACTTACAATAAATGGGTCGAAATAAGGCACTTTCAGGCTCAATTTGTCAATCACAGTCAGGCAATCCTTACGGCAAGAATCAGGCTTCAAAATTCCAAAATTTGGTGAAAAATTGCAAGTTTTTGTTCACTCACGCTGAGGTCACGTTGCAGCGTGAGTGTCACGTGCACACACTCAAGTCACGCTGAGACAAAACCAACTCACATTGGAAATTCTTGTCAAGAAGACAAGCCTCAAATAGCCACGAAACCACTCAAATTGATATCCTACAATGGTCAAACCAAAGATCCAGAAGTTTCAAGTGAGCCAGGGTCAATTTCTCTTGTAGTACATTGTAAATTTTCATTTGTGGGCTTGCCAAGCCCTCACGTTCTAAATTGTATGTGCTTCTATGGGCTTGAGTAAGCCATAGGTTTCAAGATACAATTAACCTAGTCAAGAACATAGCTTGCCCACACATGTCCAACTCATGCACAGCTGTCCATTGGACATGTGTCAATTGATTCGTTTTCCTCTCATCTCCCAGTCGTTGATTCCATTCACGAATTCCATGCTCAAGCCCAGCCCAACCCTATAAATACCCTAGCAATTCACATAAATGGGGTTGGCAATTTTGGAGTTGGATGGCTTAGGAAACTCAGACCAGCAATCCTTGGGTGCTTGGGCACACTTGAATCCTGACGTCCAAGTACTTCTAACACACATCACATCACATCATCACATCACATCACCCCGGGGCTCAGTGCTTGACTTGCCATCCACACGTGCAGCTACGCTTTGACTAGTGCACATCTTCTCTAAGCAATATAATACAATTCATTTTGCTAGCCATTTATTCTATTTACTCTGTGCTTTACATTTAGTTTATGTTTGGTTTACGTTTTATTCACAATATAGTTTCTGCATATGTTTATGTTTACATTTTACGTGCACTATTTACATTTTAAAGACATCAATTACGATAACCCCAGTGCAAGCCATAGTTTACACTTAGGGAAGTCCTTGGTTGATTTGCTTGTAGACCATCCAAGGCACTCTACCTTTGTTCCCTTTTCTAACTTTCCCTTAAGCAAAGGTAGGGTTAGCTGTGCCTGCTTGACAATATTTCGGTATTCATTTTCCCTTCCAGCCTTACACCGATGATTTAGGTCAGTACATCAATGACTTCACATTCATCCTACATCAAGATGAGCATCTATGATGGCGGGACATGGAGGGCAACATCACACTACCACTTGACCGATTAGCTCCTGGAATGCTATTCCATAATCTTGCCAGACTGGGCATCTAGGACCATGGAGTGAAGTACGTTATGGAGGACCATGACTATCGGGGCTATCGTCCCACTGAGGCTCAACGAGCACGAGACTAGCAACAAGCAGAATGATATGAACACTTGAAGGGGAAATATTTTAGTAACTCCTTATTCTTGCAAGGGCTGTAGGATGATGGGGAACCTATCTTTCATGATTCCCATTCGGCTAAACTTCCTCTAGGGCAATAGATCCTTCATTCCATCATCCAGAACAAGCCTTCAAGTGACTGAGATCCTCAAGGGGATGGAGGGTCACGTAGCAAGGATGGGCAGGATGATCAAGGTCATCATCAGGGTAGAGGGGAAGATCAACACCGAAGCGGTGGTGACTCCTCTCCCTCTTCTGCATCCTCTCGCACTCCTATACCTTCATCCAGTTCAGGCTTTGATTGTAACGAGGTAGAAAGGAGTGAAAGGACAGTGGTCGAAACGATTGAAAGGAACAACGTGAGGAAATGTGTGACCAATCGTGCGAGGCTCACCGTCATGAAAGGAGGGGTATCCTGAATCATCACATACATCATGGTTCTCAGCAGGACTATGACTCAGATGAGCCATTGTTGGCTACTCGAAGCATGCTCCACATCGCCGAGGTAGTTCAAATCCCTAGTAGGCACATGAAGGATAGCCAGATCAAGCACATTGATATCAACAACATCCCCAGATTTGAAGGGGGATACAACTATGGTCCACAAACTCACTTGCAGGCATTCCATGATGCCTACACCCTGCAGAACATTGACAATGATTGGTAGAAGCTGAAGCTATTCCTTCACATAGTCATCAAGGAAGCAAAAAGCTGGTACTAGTCCTTGGAGCTGGAATCAATTAGAATATGGAGTACAATGCTTGAGATTTTCAATGACAAGTATCAAACGTACTTCATAGTGGTGAATCTGAGACGAAAAATACAAGATTGTAAGCAAGGGAATCATGAACCCTTGGATGTAGCCATGAGTAGGTACTATTCATTGTTGCATTGATGCCCTGGTTATGGCTACTCTTAGCAGGCACAGCTTCGCCACATCATTGATGGGCTCCGCTTTGAAACACGGAAGACCCTTGGCATGTATGCCCAAGGACGATTGTCATAACTAAGGTTGCATCAACTGTAGCATCTCATTGAGTAGGTGGCCAAGGAGGAAGGGAAACTTAGAAAGAAGGAGAGTGTAGAGGGAATTTATTCGAGATCCCTCCATCAGAAAGAGGGAGGTCCGATTGTGTGAAAAGGAGGAAGAATCACCACTGGAAGTAGTGGTGAACTGAAAGACCTTACCTTTACAAAAGTTTGCATCTGGAATATCAGAAAAGGTTGATAAGATGTGGGACTCTTTGGATGAAAAATTCTAAAGTGTGCTAAAAATTGTAGAGGAGTCCAGAGAACAAGGTATTGATCATGATCAACACAGGAAGAAGGTAGCTGAACGTGCCCAACATAAGGGTAAGGGCAAAGTTGTTGTAGCAGAGTAGGTTGCAGACTCTGACATTGATAAGGATGATGAATGTGGCATATGCCAATATGAACATCCTAAGTGATGTTTTCCTATGGTGTCACATCTTCAAGAGTCTAGGGTGTATGCATTGAATCTTGCTTGGCGAAGAGGCAAACACCCCAAAGGTTGCCTTACCCACAAGGCAACCAAAGGTAGTTCCACCAGCAGTAAGGATACTATCTAAGTGGAGCAACACTGCAACCTTACTAATAATTCCAATAGTGGCAGCACCCACAAGCATGGGGGATCCACCTCCAAGGTAGCAGTACCCTTACAAATAGCCAGATCCTTATGGGTACTACATTCAGCAATCGATCTCTCCACGGGGCTCTTCCAGTCATGCAGCCTTTCAAAGTTATTACCATCCCTCAGAATATTTTCAACCTCAATCTCTATTACTTAGGGGGAAACCCACATCTCTATTATCCTCCATCACCTTCTCTCACTACTCCTTCTCCACAACATCCCACTCAGCTGCCACTTGCTCCACCTTTGTAGGGAGAGCACTGCCAGAGCCACAACAACGAAATGCTATGAGGGCTATCAAACTACAACCGACACCTTAGCTGAGTGGACCAGAACCCCATTTTTTTGGCCCAATAATCTGAACATACCCTCACATACACCTGTGGTCAGTGCCTCTGAACCTCAAAGCGCCTCCATCGTTCCACCGATTGAGTAGCCTTCAAGCCAACCACCCTCCAACATCCAAACGGTCATGCTCACACATGCCATGACCGACTGGATCAAGGCAGGGCATCTTCCCTAGAAATTGACTAATTTAAGAAGCCCCCTCATCTATCTTCAAGTGGTAGGAAATGAGCCATGTAAAGCTCTTCTAGACTTGGGGTCAGGAGACAATTTGATCTCTCATGACATGTACAAAAACTAGAACCTGCCCCCGCTAAAGAAGAGCAACATTCAGCTCGAGCTAGCAAACTAATCCATCATTGTCCCCTTGGAATTGGTAGAGGACATTGTGACCACTATTTGTGGGTAGTCTTATCCTGCTAATTTCCTTGTTATTAGTGTGGATAATTGCAAGGGGAACTTTCCAATCATAATGGAAAGAGCCTAGTTGAGCATGGTGGATGCATGACTAGGACTCTGAGATCTTTCCCTTGAAATTTCAAAGGAAAATCCTTTTGGAAAGATCAAGAAGAAGTGTGTTCTATGCATCACATACAGTGACTCAGGGTGCAACTGTGTGCAATAGTTATGGTTTGCTAAGCGGACATCCATTCAAGCATGCAGTCAGTATACCGAGGAGTCACCAATTCAACAGTTCCTGTACGTAGCACCCACCAATCAAGAGGGCACCCAGTGGTTGACAGCTGACTCTGCTAGTAATGCATTGTGCATGGAACCATTTGAGGGGCTTCTACAAGCCTATGTAGACAGCATGGATGAAATGGAAGAGGTTCATCAATAGGTCTCCACTTTTGATGACCATAATGATTGGGGGAAGCTACAAATCCCTGAAAACTTCAAATAAGAGCCCCTGGAGCTCAAGTCTTTATCAGCTCACTTAGAATATGCATTTTTGTGAAATGGAAAGCCAGTAATTATCAATGCCACTCTTGCTCCTGAACAGAAGAAAAAGTTGCTGAAGGTGGTGAACAAATGGGATGCTACATTTGCATGGTCATATCCTAAGTTAACTAGAGTTGATCCTAGGGTTTTCCAACATTAGATCTATATTGACCCCTCCATGAAGCCACGACGATAGCCACAAAGGCGATTGAACCCCAAACTGAAGTAGGTTATCAAAGATGAAATCGAATAGTTGCTAAAGGCAGGATTCATCTATTCTATTTCCGATAGTGAATGGGTCAGCCCACTCGTTATTGTGCCAAAGAAAGGTGGCAAATGGAGGGTCTATATTGATTTCCGATTGCTCAAAATGACTACCTTCAAGGATCACTTCCCACCTATTTGTGGACCTGGTGTTGGACACCATTGTAGGGCATCGTTACTAAAGCTTTTTGGATGGTTATAGTGGCTATAACCAAATCCAAATTGCACCAGAGGACCAGGCCAAAATAACTTTCACAAGTCCATGGGGGACTTTCGCATACAAGAAGATGCCTTTTGGCCTATGTAATGCACCTGCCACGTTCCAACACCTTGTCCTTAACATCTTCCAACAACAAATTGGCAATGGGGTAGAAGACTTCATGGATGACTTCTCTACCTATGGGGCCATGTTCAAGCAAGCCTTAGACCATCTTGAGTAGGTTTTGAAAAGGTGTGTAGACACTAATCTATGGCTCAATTAGTAGAAAAGCCATTTAATGGTCCAAGAAGGCATTGTGCTGGGGCATCGCATCTCACAAACAAGGATTAGCATGGATCCTGAAAAGATCAGGGTCATCCAAGGAATCACCCGACAACCAAGCACCGTAAAATATGTTTGGTCATTCCTTGCCACATTGGTTACTATCAGCGCTTCATTGAAAACTTCTTAAAGATCGCCAAGCCGTTGGTAGAACTTACAAAGAAAGATGCTCAGTTCATCTAGACCAAGGAATATGAATTGGCATTCCAATTGCTTAAACAAAAACCCATAGAAACTCTAGTTCTATAGGCACTTGATTGATCCAGGCCCTTCCACATCATGACGGATGCATCTAATTATGCCTTGGGAGTTGAGCTTACACAGTGTGATGATCAAAAACGTCCATACTATATCCACTGTGCAAGCCGTAGCATTGTGGGTGCTCAGCTTAACTACACCACCACTAAAAAGGAGTTGATGGTGGTGGTGTTCACCATGGACAAATTTCGACACTATGTGCTCAGATACAAGGTGTTTATGCATACTGACCATAGTGCTATCTGATTCCTGATGAACAAACCAATGGTGAGCCCTTGCATCATCCAGTGGCTAGTGATTCCTCAGGAGTTTGACCTCACCATGGTAGACCAAAAGGGGACTGAGAATGTGGTTTCTGACCACTTCTCTCGGTTGCGATGGGATGACACAGAAGAGGAGGAGCCCGTCTCTAACCAATTTCCAGATGAACTCCTCTTCGCAGGTTCATTCAATTCGCAAGTGCCCAAGGAATTCCCTTGGTTCAGCCACATCCTCACCTACCTCACCACTCAGGAGTTTCTGAAGAAGTGGGACCATAGGTAGAAACAACAATTTCTCCATAAGGCCAAGCACTTCATGGAAATTAGCGACCACCTTTACAAGGTGTGCGCAGATGGCTTGATTCAATGGTGTGTCCTTGATAATGATATACTAAATGTCCTTCAAGATGCTCACGAGGGTCCTTGTGGATGCCACTATGCTAGATGTTGCATAGCTATTAAGATCCTTCTTGCAAGGTATTACTGGCCCACAATTTTTAGGGATGCACAATGGTTCACCTGCTCCTGCAAACGATGCGAGAGAGATGGTGGGATGATGACACGGTTGGAAGGACCTCAACAATGGATCCAGCCACTGGAGCCCTTCGACATTTGGGGCATCGACTTCATGGGGCCTATCACACCCCTATCAAATGGAAAAGTGTATATCATGGTAGCTATGGACTACTGCACAGAGTGGGCAGAAGCGACAACCATTGTCGACTGTTCTTCAAATATCGCTGAACGATTTATCCAACAACAAATCATCAATAGGTTTGGAGTGCCACGTGCACTCATCTTAGATAATGGCACTTTTTGAAAACTCATGCAACAGTTAGGGGTCATCCATAAATTTACAACACCCTATCACCCCCAAGCCAATGAGTAGGCCGAAGTCACCAATAGGGAGATCACCAAGATCCTCACCCAAACCATCAGCAAATATAGGAGGGATTGGAGCACCAAACTTAACGATGCCCTTTGGGCCTATCGCTCCACTTGGAAACTTCCTATAGGGTACTCTCCCTATGAGTTAGTGTACGGTAAGCTACCAAAACTTTCAATCCAGGTAGAACTCTAGATACTATTCACCGCCAGTGACTTAGGCCTTGACCTACCGCTAGCACAACAAGAACGACTCATTAACTTAAGTGTGCTAGATGAGAATTGATTAGTGGCCCTATCTTCAAATGAGATCCATAATGCCTACAAAAAAATGACATGATCTTAGGATTCGGAAGGTCACATTCAGATGTGGAGACAAGGTGTTGTATTGGAACCCCTCACATGTACCACAACTGACCAAGTTCCAAACACTATGGGAGGGACCTTACATTGTCTTTGAGACCTTCCCATTTGGGGCCTTACTCATCCACAAACCCAAGGACCCCACACGAATGTAGTTGGTCAAGTGGCAACAATTGAAACCTTTCTGTGAACTTCACCTAACCAGTGTTGCCACCTCATCATCACTAGGACAACCTCATTCCATTTTTCACATATCCTCCTTTCCACCCAGTCATGGGGGTGACCATCATCCCTGCTAATCCATTCCACTACACCCCTCACTATTTTTGAAATTTTTTGTTTTACATGTTTCTATTTTTTGAACATCGTTCATACATTTGCTAATTCTTGTTAATTTTTTCCTTTTTTTAATTATTTTCCATTTCTTTGTGTGTGTTTCATTTTCAAGTGATTGCTAATACATTGTCTTATTGTCATTAGGTGTCTAGCGCGGATGGTTTTTGTTGCGATGGATCATGTACAATAGTTCACCTAGTTATCTGGCTCCTGCCCTTGCATTGTTGTCCTTGGACTTTACATCTATTTTTAGCTCATAAAGTCGGTAGTGAGTCCACATCATCCACCCACTTCATGGTTTCCCTTCCATTGGAAACATGCAACCCCTTCACTTAAAAACATTTTAATTAATGTGTGACTTGTGTAGTTCCCAGACTCGGGGATGACCCATTGGTTGGAATCCGGTGTGACTTCAAGGGGAATGCAACATTCGTCATCCTCTTCTATCCCCCAAGTGGTTGATGTGTCCTTACAGATTTCCTACCACTCCACGTTCTTCTCTACAAGGAAGCTCCTGGGTAATTCGACCTTGCATGTTGTGGTCCTCACCAAAAAATCCAAAAAAAAAATCCAAAAAACAAAACAAATAAACATGAGGATTTAAAGCACATCCCTTGGTCGAATGCATGCAAACAAGTATGGGTCTTTACATGGTGTGGTTCCCACGAAAGCACACGAAAAAAATCAAGTCATCACTATGTGGAAATTCAAAGCACACCCCTTAGACTACCTCTCACGAGCCACAAGAACTAGTTATGGGACTTCCTTTGTCCCTTCTAACTTCGTCCCATTTCCCTTCCTTCCTCTCACGTCTGTTGGAGTGGTGGTTCTCTATGGGTGCATTCCTGTCTACTTGGGAGATGGTCGGGGCTTTGTCTATGGTTGCGATGTCACTGTATGAAGATGGTTTTGGGTCTAAACTCAAGAAAGGTTCTACCGGGTCACTTAACCACAACTACACATGGGGTTTCATGTGATCGATGATTGGAATTTCCACTCTCTCATCTCTCTCTTCACCCATTTCTCTTCGTAACTTACCTCACTACCTATCTTATGTTTTGAAAGTTCGTCATGGTTTCCATGGACTTCTCATGCCTTGGCAGGTTCACTTGGATGGGCGTCTTAACTTGCAATCACCATTTCTTAATCTCGGAGCCCACGGACTCTGGTGTTAAGGATATGCAAGGGCTATTATGACTATCTCTTGTTATGGGGAGGATCTACTTGCATATTCTTGGTCTTGTTTGTTAAGCCCCTAATCCTTTTTATTTTGTGGTTGATTATTTTCATGTCCCATTGCTTGATTTCTTCCCCAGAAAGTTCTTTTTTCCATGTTCTCCTACCTTTGACTCTTTTTCTAGCTTAGGTTACCTTCTTCATGTCCTCAATCGCATTCTTGGTCTCTTACACTCTTCAACCACCCCAATTTGGCATTTTAAATTCATTTTTTGGTCTTTTTATGGGCTGGTCAATGGGTGTGACACCTTGCATATACGAGGCCATGTATACGCAACCACCTGCATACACATGGCCACATATATGTGGTCCCATCGACGAAGCGCCCAATCCCTATATATATGCTTGTTGCGCTTTGATTTTCCATCATTTTGCAAACAAATTGGGGGGATATGTTTCCATTTTTTCTAATGAACTTCTTCCCAAGCACCTACATTCCATCATGCATCCACATCAACCGATCCTTGCCCTCTTAAGCAACTAGAGGTATGCTCTTAGTCATGGGGCGGGGGGTGAAGCCTATGAGTAATTAATTAATTAATTAGTTCATTAAGACTTTGCACCTCGAAAGGGAAGAAATGAAAATAATAAGCTTAAACTCCAACTTATTCCTTGATTGTTTTTGGCTCTAACTCATGAATTAACACTTCAGGGGACTTAATGGGATGATCGTGCCAACAACATAACTTAGTCAAACTGAGAAGGTGTATAAGGACCATTTTGAGCTACTTATGCACGGTCTAATGGGTGGTTATTTTTTATTGTAGATGGCACCCAAACTTAGGCATCCAAGGGGCGAAGGACCATCACAACTAAGGGACAAGCATCCACGAACGGGAAGGGGACGAGGCGTGCAACAACTAAAGCATGCAGAGGGCTCTCATGCAACTGGCCCCCTCTACAAAGGACCTGATGTGGAATTTGTCCATCAGATTCCTAAAGAGGAGTTGCCCAGTGAGCAATCGTAAAGAGATGAAACTCCGAGGATAGCACCAAGGCTTGAAGTCACCCTGACCCAAGCCTTTCTTGATGCTATCAAGCTGTGAGAAGTGCAAAAGATGGTCCTACAAGAGCTAAACTTTGGATCATTTCTCAAAAATGCACCAGAAGATGTGAGACTCCAATTGCAAAGTTCTCCTATGTGGCCGATCATCACAACTAGTGGTGAATGGTACCTAGGAGAAACCTATCTCTTCTGGACAAATCAGAAACCAGGGTCCATAGTAAGGATTAAGGACATTTATTTCTCTTACTTTGTAGAGGCAATAATGCAAGCTCTGGGGTTGCTAGAGACTAGAGCAGATGTGGTAGAAATCCCAAAACAAGTAGACCCTGAGGTAAAAGGGGAGTGGATTCGGCAGTGCTATGGGGTAGATCGCAAGGAGTTTGGCACCATAACCACCATGGAGAGGGTATATTCGAAGATCGTGTCTTACCATCTAAACCCAATGGTAATACCCAACAAAATCACGGCCTTCTCCACTCGTGCCTGTGCCACCTTGAGTGGAAAATTTCCAATGAGTCTTCCATAGTTGATATTCTTAGAGATTGAAAAGAGGTTTGCCAAAAGCGAACATGGAAGATGAGCTCTCCCCTTTTCTTGCCTAATCAGAAAATTGTGTAAACAAGTAGGGATAGCACGTTATACCAATGATACACTTTGATATGCCCTGATTGCCTCATGGCATGAAATGATGAAAGATAGGACTTCTTCCACTACATAGATGGAGGAAGAGCAGCAATCACCTCCACCACCTGCTCAAACAACAAGGTCGGGATCGCAGACTTCTACAGAACACATCTGTGAAATCTGACAAATGCTCTTGAGCTAGCAAGAGAAATCTGGCAGGACTAATGGAGGGGAAGACCCTTCAGTTTATCAACCTTCAATGAGCCACCTAGAGCAAGTGGCTCAATTACTTAGTTTGTTAGAAATGGCAGGGCCGATGTTCTTCGCCATCCAAACATAAGTGCTAGCAAGAACAGATCCTAGCATCCGAGAGGTAATAGTATCAACCCAACAGCTATTTCTTGAAATTTTAGGGAATGCTACTACCTTCTCGGTATGCTTGGAAGATGGTGAAGTAGCAACAGTTCTAGTGATGCAGCACCAAGGATAGGAGATTACGGCCAAAGTGGTTGTTGATACAATTACTATAATTCTCAATGCATTAGCGGTGCCTGTACCAGATGTGCATGGGCTTCAAGATGTATAGACATCCACTAAAACTCATGTAGCAGGATGGGTGTAGCACAACATGAAGAACTGTTGGACTGACTGGTGGGAACTAGGCAACTGCTTCCAGATGTCTTTGACCTTCCGGATAACATCACTACAACCTAGTCAGAGCTACTTTCAGAAAGGGTAAGAGCTTCATTTTGAAAGGACAACTTGAAGCTGCTCAAGCCACTTATCAAGGCTTGGCAACAAAAGTCACCCAGTTAAGAACCTAACTTGCTGATCCAGCTCTCCTCAACCGTGAGATCACCAAAGATGAAGCTTTTCAACAGCTACAGGTTAAGCTTCAGATAGTTGAGGATGAGCGAGAGTTGACGATCTTTGATAAGGCCTTGGCAGACACTCAGACATATCATTTAGACAAGGACTTAGCAGAGGTTTGCTAGGAGAATGTCAAGTTGACCATGGAGGTCCATCGCCTACGTAATGTTGGTGCTAAAAATGAGCACATGAAAAATTTTATTCACCAATAGCAGGAAGAGCTAGCTAGGGTGAGTGCTAAGAAGGTTGGCCACTAAGAACTGAAATCTATCCATGGAGGAGGTTTGAACTCTATGATAGAAATTTACCATCGAAATTGTCACTTGGCAGAATGAGGCCCTGAAATTTGAAAAAATCAAGAATGATTACAGGGACCAAATGGGATTGCAAAAGGAGGTAAATGAAAAATAGATTCAAGTCGTAAAGGCTAAAATGAACCAAGCGCTCCAGCAGCTCTGAGAGGGAGGCAAGGTATGGCAACCTATATTTAATGGGTTGAATGCCTACAATCAAGTGGAAATCCGCCTCAAAGAGTTGCAGATTGAGGAAATGACAGAATATATGGAGCTTGCCAACATTCTCTATGCAAATCTAGCCATGCTCACAGTTAGGAGATCATGGTCTGAATTGGAGAAACAAGTGGCTACCTCATATTCTCTATACAAGGGTGAGTTCCAAGCACACAAAGCAACAAAGCAAAAATTGGAAGCAGCAAATGCAGAACTTGAAGTTCTTCGCATGTGATTTGAAGGACAATGTACGATCGCAAAGAACTTGGCTGATTAGATGACTAACTACCAGCAGCTATAGACATCAATTTGAGCATTCTACATTGAACGAAAATAGTTCGTAGCTTGGTTCGTCAATTTGAAAGAGCTCCTTCTTACGCTGCCATGCCCTTGGGAGGTTCCAGTTCCAGCACACATTGGTGAAGCTGCCTAGACAGTGAATGATCCTAGAAGAAAAGAGAAAAAAATGAGGGTCCTTCTGGAGGCTTTATGATTACCTCTAGAAGTTGTTGTTGCTGTGGGACAACCATCATTTTTGCCACCACTGTTGCATGGGCCAGACACTGGGGAAGGTTTGTCGGAACCACCGCCGCCAAGAATGGTGTGATCTTCTCTGGTAATTTTTGCATCCTTCTACATGATAGAGACTCCAGGACTGGTAGGGTGTTTAATTTTATCTTTGAACACCACCATTTTTGTAATTTATCCTTCTCTGTACACTCAGCCACTTGGTAAAATTGATGTTGTGTCATGTGTGTTGTAAATAAAAGTCCATACCTTCCAAATTGTAATAGGAACTTGAGAACGAGTTTTTACTCAGTTGTGGGGGTATGATGAAGTGTTTGTTGGTCACTATGCCTACTAGGCCGTGTATACAGGGCCCCGTATATGCAGCTGCATCGACGCAGCCCCGTATATGTGGCCTCGTATACATGGCCCTATCGACGCATCCTTCCATGCATCGACGTGGCCCTATTTACATGGTGCCTTTTTCGGCCTATAAATAAGAGGGCTTCCACCCCTCTTAGGTACCTTTTTGTCAGTTGTAGCGAAGCTCTTGCAGTTTGTTCCTATGAGAGTTAGAATATTTTTCATGTGCCTACAGTAGGTGTAAAGAAGGTATCCAGCTATTTATTCGAGCGCTGATGTATCTGAGCCCATTGGCATGAACAACAATAAAGACGAGCTTTCAAGAATTCCTTGCAGCATTTGGACTTAGTCATTTAATGCATTTAATAGCTTAATATTTCTATTCTTTGATAATTACTTAAGTTTCTCTTATTATTAGTTTAATCGCTATTGCTCATTCATAGTTCATAGAAACCATAAGTATGACCATCTTGAATGCAAACCCAACACTTGGTAACCCAAAGACGCTTAATGTCTGGTAACCCAATAGTGGTTAGGGGATGCTCAGAATGTGCTCGAAAGATGGGATTAGATACTTATGCTAGGAATAGTTAGGATACAAATTAGGATAATTATAGATTAGATAATATTTCATTCCTTACTTTCCATACCTTAATTAGACGCCAAAAGATAAAGTCAAAAGCCATAAAAATCAGTTGCCTCAATCTCACTTAACCATCACCACTAGAATGTCACAAGTGAGATTGGGAAGACAACGACTATTCTAACCCATGGTTTTGCTGGTTAGGATCTGGTGTATGTTAAGTGCTTATAGTCTAAGGATTTCGACCGATTCACGTGTGAACATTTGTGATTTGTATGGTTGGGCATAGGGGTACCTAGCCACTCATCACTGTTCTAGATTTTTTCCTTCTCTTTTCTTGCATTCTTGTAGCATGGTTCTTTTCATTTGAGAAGTGAATTTGCTTTTATGGATTCTTCTCCTAAGTTCTTATAAGAATTTCTCTCATAATTTCTTAGAATTTATACATTTTCATATTTTTCTTATATGCATGTTTTAATTTCATGTTCTTTTAAGTTTCTAAGGTTAAATGCATGTTTTATCATCTTGGTAATGAAGAATTGAAGAATTTAGAAGTAGTTTTATGTTTTATTTTAAGGGATTCACTTCCCATTTACAAATTCAAGTTAATCTCTCTCTTGTTTCATGTTCATGATGAAGGGTTATAACTCATTTCATGTTAATTTCATGTAAAAGCATATAAATCTCTTTGCATGTACTTGTTCTAAGCTTCTCTAGCTTGTGAGAGTATTTTTTCATGTATATCAACTATTTCTAAAAGCATTTGAAGTAATTTAAATGTGGATTCAAGAGTTTATGCATGTTTATGTGTGTTTTATGCAATTTTCACACATATGTTGAATTCAAGGCTTAATTGATTTTTATCTTCTAATTCAAGGGTATCTTGCCATGTTTATAGGCTATAGAACCTATTTCTAGTCTTTAGTTCCAAGTGTTGAGCCTTATATATTCTCATATTTCCTTCAAAATTTTGTTTTGATGTTGGTCTCTATTTCTTGCAAGACCACAACTTCACCATGACTTTTGGTGAATAAAAAGATATTTCTAGGTGACCATAACCTATCCATGACTTATGGTAAGGAATCATGATCTTACCATGACTTGTGATTAGAGATGATATCTTGTGATTCATTTGTGGTTTATTTTTTTAGTAGTATCATAAATCATGAAATATATTTGAAGTATATAAGGTACTAAGGATGCTAGAACATTCACCATGATTTGACCACAAGTTGTGGCCTACTCATGATTTGCATATAGTTTAGTTTTCTTTATTTTGGAAAAATTATAATCCATTGTAAGCTTCTTGGAAAATAACATAACTTAATCACAAACTATGGTAAGATATCACAACTTGTGGTATTGAAGACCACAACATTACAGACACTTGTTGTCAACTTATGGTGGTTAAAATTAACTCTAAAAAGTTGAAATTTCTATTGTAGTAAGATCAAAGGAACATTATTACATTACTAACCTTTGATAGGAATGCAAAAGAGGTAAAATACCCAAGAGATCATGAGAGGTTAATAACTATCCATATTCCTAATGAAGACATGAGAGGTCATTTATGGACTCATTATTTGCAATGTTTGTGGGAAGAATAGGCACATATAAAGGAATTTTTTCAACTATTATAACTATGGTTAGCTAGGTCATAAGAGCTTCAACTATTTGAAGTATTCAAGAAATGGTGATTCTTAACAAAGTGGTGGATCAATAGATAATGAGGGTGATGCTAGAAATCTTGGACATATATATGCTTTGACTAACTAGTTGATTGATGCTCAACCCAATATAGTGATGAAGACTAAAGGTATGATTTTAGATTTTATGATTTTAATCCTCTTTAATCTAAGTACCAGTTATTCTTTTATTGATCTTTGGATAGTTAATCATTTGGATTTAATGTATCAATATCTTATTCAAGATCTTATCGTTAGTACCATTAATTGTAGTGTACTAGCAATGGATCAAGTCTATGAATCTTTACCTTTGATGATTTAGGTTGTATCTTGGCTTAATGATGTCCATATCATGAGTTTAGAAGAATATTGCATCATATTAGGGATGGGTTAGTTGCCTTACTATCAAGATATGTTAGATTATTTTTACTAGAAGCTTTCCTTAGTGATAGATAATGGTATTCATGTAACTATGCATACTAGGCCATGCAAGGTTAAGTTGAATCTTGTCTCTTTGAGGTCTTTTCATTGCTTATGAATGGCACACTCATGCTTTGTAGTTTCTATTAGCAAATATTCTTCTTCATAAGGGATCAATCAGATTTCTATAATATCTAAGTTTCCTTATGTCTTCTATTTAGAGTTGTGTCATTTATCTTCACAGTGTGATGTTGAGTTTAAGATTTTTTTCAAGCTTATTGGTAAACCTATCTCTAAGGTTTCACATAGGATATCACCTCTAAAGTTGGCTAAACTAAAGATTCAACTTTACAAGCTACTAGATAAGGGTTTAATATCTCCAAGTGTATCTTCTTCATGTGCTTTTATTCTCTTCATCAAGAAGAATGATGGTAACATGAGGTTATCTATCAATTATCAATAGCTTAATTAAGTGATGGTGAAGAACAAGTATTCTACCTCACATAGACAATTTCTTCGACTATTTGAAAGAAACTTGTATGTTCTCAAATTTGACTTTACCATCTAGTATTGAACATGCAAAAGAAACATTATTGTGGATTTCTTAAGCATTATGGCTAGTAAGCTTCACAACAAGGTGATTCAATCAAACATGCTAGATGAGATTAGAGTAGTGTAGTATCAAGATTATTTTTGCAAGCATCTTCTCCAATCTAGTAATCCTTCANTGAGATTAGAGTAGTGTAGTATCAAGATTATTTGTGCAAGCATCTTCTCCAATCTAGTAATCCTTCATTTGCAATATATGCATTTGGGTTACTTTGTTGTAAGAATTGAGTGTATGTTCCTAATTTCTTATGAAAACATTTATTGAAAAAAGCTTACCTTAGTAAGTTTTAGATGCATCTTAGTAGCCATAAGATGTATAAGATGCTAAAGAGATTGTATTAGTGGTCAAGTATAAAAAATCATATTAAAATTTTTTTGGTAAGGTGCTTAATATGCTAGTATATTAAGCTTAAGAATTAATGACTAGGTAACTACTTGTACCCTCACACTAATCTAGAGTGAAATTAAGAGGTGATCAGTATAAACTTCATTATTGGCTTGCCTCACACTAGAAGTGGAAAGGATGTCATTCTTGTCATAGTTAACTTGTTTACTAGTTTAGCTCATTTCCTTACTACAAGGACTATAACTTATGTAGAAGATGTTACATGGTTTTTCATCCCTAAGATTGTTTGATTAAATGAAATTCCTATCAAAATTATCTTTAATCATGATGCTAAATTTTCCTCTCTATTTTGGTAAGCATTCATGAACATCTTTAGTACTAGGCTAAGTTTTAGTTCATCATGTGAACCATAGACAAATAGACAAGTTGAAAGAATTAATCGAGTTTTTGAATATATGCTTCAGTGTTATGATTTGTAATTTTTGGATAGTAGGAATATTCTATTACCATTTGTTGAGTTTACCTACAAAAATACGTACCAAGCTAACATTACAGGACTTCCTTGTGTTTGGTCACAATTAAGGATAGATAGTAAATTAGTTGAGACATAATTTTGTGCATGATATATTACATCAAGAAGATCTATGATTAGCTCAAGACTAGAAGGCTAACTATGTGAATAATTAAAGGAGATCTCTTGAATATGCAATTGGTAACAAGATGTTCATTCATGTCTCTTCACTAAAAGGCTTGATGCATTTTAACTGGAAAGACAAACTTACATCTTGTTACATTGGATCTTTCAATGTTCTTCAACACATAGGAGATGTGACATATCATGCAAGTTTTCCTCTAGAACCTTTAAGCATACATGATATTTTTCATGTATCTAGGCTTTAAAAGTATATTCTCAATGATAGTCATATTGTTGATTAGATTGAAGTATAGCTTCAAGTTAATGCTTTAGATGTGGAGCATTCCATTAGGATCATGAATTGGATGAAGTATTGGTTACATAGTAAGGTAATTTTCATGGTGAAAGTCTAGTGGAGCCATCATGGTTCTCAAGAATTGATCATATGCTTTGGAAGAAACATAGTGGAATTAAGATCCATTTAAGCTTCTAAGATTAGCCAACCTTACTTAAAATTCATATGTTTTGATAGCAACATAGTGGAAGTAAGATTTCTTTTAGCTTCTAGGATCAGCCATCCTTATTTAAAATTCATCTAAAATACTAACCATGAGTGGGACCATGATTAGTGGCTTGTTCATGGTTTTGTAGAGCATGAGTCATGATGAACTCATGGTTGGCTCTTGATGCTTGGCCACAAGTCATGGTCAGGTCTTGGTCTATGAGGGTGCAAAAAATCCTAACCATAAGTTATGGTTGGATTATGGTTGCTTGATCATGGGTTATGGTAAAGTTATGATGGCTTGACCATGGGTTATGATCAGGTCATGGATGCTTCTAGGACCACTACATTATTGCCTTATGCCTCTAGGATACTTCTAACATGGCCACATGATATTGCTAGCTCATTATTACCTCACCATGAGTCATGACCTATTTGCATTTCCTAGAAGTACAAAATGCTAAATAGTGAGCCCATGTTAGCCTAACCATGTATCATGGTCTACTCGTGGTCACCTATAAAGATGTCATTCTACTACTTCTAGGTTCTACATTAAAATCAGATGGATCACAAGTCATGAAAAAATTGTTCAATAATATCATGGGCCATGGTAAAATAATGATCACTAAAAATAGAGGCATTATAATTTTAAATATACAAGGTGTTAACCATGGGTCATTATCAGCTCATGGTTTCAAGAAAAAGTGAGATTGTAAGTTATATCTTGAGATTTTTGAGGATATTGATGAAGTTAATAAAAAATTTAACCTAAAGATGATATTTTAACCTCTAGAATAATGTAGAATGGGATTGAATTAGGCTTCAAATAATTTCATTTGACCAAATGATATGGATTCCTTTAGGAAAATGGTATTAAGATGAGTGGCATTATGGCTTTATGTTTGAACATAATTTTGAGAACACAAATGCACATAATATAGTAAAAATTGTTCATAACTAGTGAGGATTATCTTTCACTCACTTTGAAATTATTTTAAGGGAGTATTAGCTCTATTGGACTTGGATTTTCAAGCTTATCTATGGTGGTTTTTGATAACTTGGAATGAAACTTGAACCAGGGCTTAAATAATAATATGCTCAAGATAATGAAATTCAAATGAAATAGATGATACAAATGAGATGCTAATATTGATGAAACTAGTATTTTATTTTTTTCTTGATAAACATGAGAGAGATCTATTTATTATACATTCAAATGCAAAGATAGAATCAACATAATAGACTTGAGAGAGCAATAAACATAAACATGGAGACAAACATATACTTCTATTACTAGCATAAATAAAATGATACATCAAAAAAATGCTTTGTGAGGAGATGGTTATGTCACTCTTGACTCTACCTAGGAGTTCCTCACATTCTTTCATATGATATCATTATTGGAGATGGAGTTGATTAAGAGCATACTTTACCTTGTGGGAGTTATCTCATTTCTTGACTTTGTCTACTCTCTCTTCTTTATATTCTCTTTATTAATACAATGGTCTTACACCTCCTTATATAGAAGCTTTTTTTTACTAAATCATGATTGGGTTACTTGAGCCACGGGTAGAGTATGATTAGCTACTAATGTGGTTGCAAATTACGTCTTGATGAGGACATTAAGTGAAGATTATATGCATCTTAGATGATCCATATGGTCCCAATGAATCTTCACAAGACACATGGCTTTCTAATGGTTCCAACACATGTGAGAGGGAACACTTGTGCTTTTGTATGCTTTTATATGATTCCAATTGAGATATAGATTCTAAGTAGCAATAAATACCCACTTTGACTTATCTTCTTCTTTATTTCTTCATGTTTCTCTTTTTTCTTCAAAGTTTCCTTCTACCCTCTTCTTTTTTTTGAATTTTCTTCCCTCATTAAGGGGTCATTCCTTCATATTTTTATTTTCATAAAGTATTTTATTATTCCACATCTTTTATATAATTTTTGATTACTTTATATACATCATGATAATTGGAGTAACATAAAATGTATGTTACCATAATTTTTAAAAATTCCTTCTTTGATGCAATTAGTAAAAAATTATATCTAGGATGATCTAAACTTGGAAAATAGAAGGTCAAGACTACTGCAAGTTGTACCCTTGGGCATTATGAATGAAAAAAATGATAGATTCTATAAGATAGCTATTGGATTGGTGATGTTGCTATAGTGGAGATCATGCTCAAGGTTTGGCCGATAAACTACATCAAGAAACATGATTATTGATGACTCCCAATTTTATCTCACCTCCTTCTTTCCTAATCCTTGAATTTGATACTTTTCATATCATTAAAATTCATTTTTTTGTTAACTAAACTTTAAAAGAAAAATAAATAAAATAGATAGCCATATGATGATAGGTTACAAGATCAAAGGTCTAAAAAATATTTCTAAAGAAGAAAAGAGAAAAAAAATTATAAATTCTATAGATAATCTACCAACAACCTCTAATTTTGATCTCCTTGTCTTAGGGTCAGTGTATTTCATGGGTGATGTTGAGACTAATATCTAGTTCCCAGGCTAGAATTGTATGCAAGTGCAATTATGTTTGGGGGAGGGGGGAGGAGTATGACAGCACACACCATAGGAGGATGTTAGAACTTGAAATAAGTGAAACATAGATACACCCTAAGATAAATAGTTCAATTACAACTTTATATAACTTAGCATTGCCCATTGAAATTGAACCCATGAGTTGGATCTTCCAAATCAAGTGTCTTACCACTAAGCTAACACCTCATTGTTATCCAACTCAAGATTGAGAAAATAGCCATTAGTGTAGAGGGTATTTTAAAGAAATTAGACTTATACTAATCTTATTGAAGAGGAAAATTTTTATTAAGGTCTAAGGATAGTCATAACGTTATGATTTTTTCTTCTTCTTTTTTTTGGCTTAAATAAACTAGAAAGGGGTAGTGGAGAAAGGGTAAAAGAAAATAATAATATGTGAAAGGAAAAATAGAAAGAGAGATATGAGAATTATTTTAAAAAGAGATGGGAGAATAGGATGAGGATTTTTGCTAGATCCCATATACTTAAGAATTTATTACACTACCAATAATCAAGGTTATGGTTTTTTAGATAAAACTTTGCTTGTGATACACTTTGTCCTCTAGGTATGAATTCACACATGAGTTTGGTCAATTAGCTACATTACTAATGAATAGGATCATTTTAGAAAATTTACCTATGATGTAGTTCAATCCTCATGTATGTGCCTTTAATTGTGAATTAAATTGAATCATAACAAGTCATGTAGGTGGCTAAGGGTTCTCAAGTGGAGAGGAACTCACTTTATCCTATTGCTCCTAGGACAACCATGGATCATCACACTTAAGTATTAGAAATTAGGGAAGGGAAAAAATGATTTTCTAAGGTCACCTAGTAATCATGACTAATTAGTCTATTAACATCACATATCCTTAATTCATATGGCTATGATAAGAACATGATAAGTTAGCATAAATCATATTCTCCATAATTCAGCATAACCAATAAAGTATCACTCTTGGAATCACTTGGATGAGCTCATATAATTATTTAAAATATATAATATAAATTTCTATTTGTATAACAATAGGGAATAATATAATATAGAGTAAGTGATATAACATATTACGTTAGTATTAACACAAAATGGTGTTAGGGCAATCCAAAGCCTGGTCACTCAAATTATCATATTGATTATTAAAATTATATGAAAATGCACATATAAAATGAAAAGTAAGTACAAAAGGCCAAATAAAAATATTCATAGAAATAATTATGGAAATGCAGGAAAATATGCAAATGCAACTATATACTTATGAAATGCATAAAAAAAAGAAAAAACATCTAGGGATTTACTAGGTATTCACAAAAGGTAACAAATTACAAATGTTTCAAATGATAAGGATTGAAATTTCTATGTAATCTATTTTCTTAGAGGTTTGTAATTTTATAAACATTAGATTGAATGACATATATGACTTAAAAATGGCCTCACCACATGGAAGAAAACTTAGTTTACAAGTTAGTTTGACCAAACACTCTATCTATCTTAAGAACTAGATTACCCTAGAAAACTTTAGCAACAAATTTCTTGTCAAACCATATTTTGATAATTTGTACATGATTAAAAAAATTTAACTATTTTCATTCTTTTTAGTTCTAATTTTAAAATATGACATGTTCATAAAACTAGATGCTCATTCACTAGCAAAATAGGCTCTTATTTATACACTAAATTGTATGGTGTAGTTTTGATTGAATCTTTATAGTGAATCTATTTGTCCATATTGTTCATTTTAAATATCCATGCCAAATTTAAGGATTTTTACTTTTCATCTTCTTAATTCCATCTAATATAATTTTATTGGATGACTCTATTCAACCATTACCTTAGATATGATTCAATTATACATCTAATAATGATACTATACTTTCTATTTCAATTTGTAAATTCTATAGAAATAAAAGCAAGTTCTTTATCTAATACTAAAGCATAAGCAAAACCATATCTAAAATTGTAACACTTTCTAAGAATTGGATAACTTCATGAGATGTTACATTCCTAGTATCTTTGGCTTCTAACCAACATGTATAATAATTGGTAGTTGTAAGGATGAATTTATGTTACATGGATGACAATGGATTGATTATCCCTATAAAGCCTAAAGCTCATTGTATAAAAGGTCTTACTCTAATAATGGGCTATAAAGGATCTGAACTTAAACAATTGGCATTGCACATAGTTTTTAGCAGTATTATAAGTATTAGTAATTATTGCAGGTTAATAATAACCAATTATCATAATCTTATGAACTAGTGATTAATATCCTATGTATTCTTCTTCATGTAGTTGCTTTAAAGTAGCATTAGCTTAATTTTGATCTATGCATTTAAGATATATCCTTTCAAATTTTTTCCTAAATAATTATCCATTAATTAAGGTAAATTTAGAACATTTTGATAGTAAAGGTTTTTTCTTACATCTAAGAATGTTTGGAGGACATCGGTGAAAAGTCAAATAAAACTTAGTATCTTCGGAGAAAAGGGAACATTACCTCATTTTTCAATGAATAACATGTGTAGGTGTATTGACTCTTTATCTTGAAGGGAATCATCAATTTCTAACATTCATGCTTTAGCTATTAATTTGGTAAGATTCATTCTTTTTAATAATTTAGCTACCTTTCATTAAATATCATATTCCTAAAATTTTATGATTCACTTTCCACATTTTTCACTAGGATCTTGTAATTTAGCTAATGTAACAGTAGCTAAAATGGGAATGATAACAAAAATCTTAGCATTTAACAAGCAATAATGAAATATTTTTAAGGATTTAATGATAACATATATTTTTCATTTAAAGATGAAAATGTAAAAGCTATAGGTCTTTTTCCTTGGTCATTAATGTCTTGACTTAAAATAACTTTAGTAGTGACATCACTAGAGAAATTATATAAGAGAAAATCATTTCCATATCATGAAAATGCTAAAATAAGGAAATCTATAATGGCTTCTTCAATATTAAGAAAAGTGTTCTTCCTTTCTATTGTTCAATGTATGTTACTATTCTTTTTAGCATATTGTTTAGTGATCTAATTAGTTCTTCATATATGGGAATAAATCATATAACAAAATTAGTCTTCCTAAAAAAAATGCCTTTATATCAATTCTAGATAAAAGATAAGGGTCTTTTAAGATAGCATTTACCCTTTTACGATCAATTATGATTTCCTTCTTAGTTAGTATATGAACTAGGAATTTATCATTTAGGACACAAAAAAACTAGATTTTAGTATTCAAATAAATACCAAATTATCTACATTTTATGATAATGTTTCTAAGACCTTTAATGTAGGTCCCATAATATTTAGAATAAAAGTTAAGTTATCTAAATAAATGATAGTGCATTTTTAATTAATTCTTCAAAGGTTTTATCCATAGCTATTTGAAAGGTAAACCCAATATTTATAAGGCAAAAATGCATTTTGAAAAATTAGATGATTTTCCTTTTTATTGTAAAAATAGTCTTATATTGGTCTTTCTTATCAACTAAAATTTAAGTATATCCTAAATATTCATGTAAAAATGAGATCATCTCCACATCATTTAGGACTTGTAATAATTCTTCCATAACGGGAAGTAAATAGTTTTCTTTAATACAAAAGTTATTTAAATTGCAAAAATTGATACATAATCATTTTCCTCATGTTTGTTTTCTAACTAGTATCAAATTTGATATGAACAAGAATGTCTCATAGAATAGGCGATTTTAGATTTTAATAGTTTATCAATTTTTTTCATCATTGAAGGTTCTATCTTGGGGTTAGCAGGTCTAAGTCTTTATCTAAAAGATTTTATCTTAGGTTTAAAATATGTAGTATTTGTCATGAAAAGGAGGTTAAAAGTCTAAAGGTCTTCATAAGTCCAAGCTAAGATATCATTGAATTCATGCAATAGATTAATACAATTTTTTTTCATTAGCATGTAAATGAATACCTATTTTAATACAATATTTTTATCTTTTATTTTGAATTTGAATGATTTTGGTTTCAATTAATGTTTGCCAATTAGTGTTTTTGAATATTTCCTTAGATTTGGTATACAAGTTATCAAACAAAGCCTCTCAACTTGCTATATCCAGAGAGATTTTATTTTAAAAAATACTATCCTTTGATATATTTTCTTTATTATTTTAAAAAATTTTAAGATATTGATCATTAAATTCATCTTGAGAAGATAGAAATTAAAAAATTTGACAATCATCATTGAAAACATATAAGGAAAGAATGTTATCTGGGATGAAATAGGATTTAACATTTTTAATAATAATTTCGAAATATATCAAGCATTGTATTAGAATGGAACATCTAAGATACTTTTCATTTGAGCTAATGTGTTAGGAATTTAAGTTTCTTCTCTTGAAACATATTTTATAGATATTTAATCAAATTCTTTAAAAAGTTCAAGGAAATAGGCTTTATAATCTTTTATAGTTGAATGTTTATGATCAAATGTTCTGGTGATGTAATCTACTATGAATTGAAAATTTTTATAAATTTTAATTTTAGATAAATCATAATATTAAGCCAGTTGATCCCATGAATAAGCACTTCATATTCAACTAGGTTATTTGTCATTGGTTTAGTAAAATTAGTAGTCTTTAGGATTGGAGCTTCATTAGGTAGTATAAATATGATTTTGTCTCCAGATTCTTTCCTACAAGAAGCATCATCTTCTCTTAATATCCAAGTATTTAAATTAGTATAATTCGAAAGTTGAGCTCTTTGGTTAATGTAGCAGTAATAATTGTCATGGATTATCTAATTTATAGAGTTTCAATTATCATAATCTTATTTAAATTTTTATATTTTCTTAGTAGTGGAGGANATCTAATTTATAGAGTTTCAATTATCATAATCTTATTTAAATTTTTATATTTTCTTAGTAGTGGAGGTTCACTAAAAAGAAAAATATTTCCATCATGTTGATGATAAGGTAAGCTATTTTTGTAATTTTCTTCAAACTCTCTAAAATTTTGATAATAATGTATGACATACATGTGAGTGTAAGGATTTATTTCTAGGATCTCTAATAAGTTATTATGAATGACATATTCTTCTATACCAACCTCCATAACTTTAATGAAAAGATTAGTGTTTTGATTTTCAAGCCATTTATTTCGTTATTTAAAGCTTGTAACTATGTGTTTATAAAAACGTTCTCTTGAATGATATTTTTCTTTGATAAGTAATAATAACTCTAAGAAGTATGATTTAAAGAATCCTTCAAATTGGGCTATGAAAATTCTTGATAAAAGAACATTGTAAGTTGGTTGCATATTCATGACTAAAATATCTATGTAACATGTAAAACTAGGGTAAATTTTAAGTTGAACTTTAACTTCTTTCAACAAATCTTTCATGGGCACATTAGATTCATCCAATTGAAATTACACTTCTTGTTTTTTGATAGAATTTCTACTTGTACCATTTTGCATAATTCTAATGGCATGATATTAATAGGTGCACCAAAATCCATTAGGTAACTATGAACAATTTACCTAGAATGATTCACATTGTCAAAATAGATGGTTGATATTTTTTTGGTAACATTGTTTATATTTTGTATGAATAAGGCATCAGAACTCTTAACAAAATTAATCTATTTTTCAATTTAAAGAGATCTTCCATTGTTAGTTTTAGATGCATTAACAATCTTTTGAATCATATCCATGCTTTTATTAAAATATAAAACATTTTACATTGAAATGTTCACCTCTTTAATTAGATCTTCAATTATTTCATAAGATTTATTTTTATCTCTAGCCTCTTGTTGGGGTAGGTTTCTTTTAAGTATAACAAGAGTGTTAGATTATTGTGGACCATTTATTTGGAATGATCCTAGTTGATGAGGTTTCATTTTTTTCACAGAATTATAAGTATTTTTTCTTTAAATAAGGTTCAGAATATCACTAAGTCCATGATAGCAAGTGTTATGTAGGATAGGCTTGCTCATCATAATTTGTTCACAGGAGTTAGTCTCTTCATTATTAATGAATCGTGGTTTGTTAGGTTCTGATATCAAACCCTTGTTAACCAGGTGCTAATATCGGATCCTTGATATCGGACCCTCGATATCGGGTACACGACATCACGACCTGGCTAATGATATCAGATACATGATATCGTGGTTCCTATGTAAGCCTATAAATACGACATTTGGGCACACAGGAAATAGAAAAAATTAGTGTTAGAGTAGGATCTTTTTATTAGTTTCAATTCCTCTCAACCCTTTTCTTAGTGCATGCCAGCAATGTGATTATTGTAATTGTACAAAACCTTTATTCAAGTGTGACGTACTTGGACACGCACATGACCAACAATAAAGATCAAGATTACTTCATCATTGCAGCATTCACTTAGTTTTAATTGCTTACTGTTATTGTTATTTATCACTTTCTTAATTAATATTTCTATATCCTCATTTCCTACCCCTATTATTAAATGCAGAATGAGTACAACTTAATCACGAGCATTTAAGTGTGACTACTTAGTATCCCAGTAGCGTACCTAGGACATGCACTTGGTAAGTAGTACACAAGGTCCAAGATGTGTACGGATGATTAAGGATAGATGCTCATTGCACTTAGGCTAGCTTAGATTCTCTTTTCCCTTTCCCTCTTAGCTTAAAACAAAGTTATTTTCCATGGTCCCTAGGAGTAGCATAGTGATAGGAAACACATCATACACCTCACTTTGGACTAAACCATACATGACAAAGTAATACTAGTCCAGGTGGGAAGATAGCAAACTGTGATCAATGAGTAACTATCTAGATATCACAACTAGTCCGTCTACAAAGTTCGACTGGATCATCCGTGAATGCTCGTATTCGTATGGTTGAGTGTAGGGGTACCTTGCCACTCATCAATTATCTTTTTCATAAGAAATATTAAGAACCATCATGGGAACCTTGTTATTTTTTTTAATTTTGAAAGTTATGATTGTATAATACTAGAAATTGTGGATAAGTATGTTTAGAATGTTACTTAATGTTATGAAGGTGATAATAATCATTAGAGATCAATTCATTAGTTTGTTCTGTAACTAAAGGGGTTCTGTTGTTGTTTCATTTAGTTCCACTACTTTATTTTAAAGTTTTTGAGAGAAGTTTAAATTTTTATATTTTAATTTTTTTGGTCTTAACATTAGTTAGGAAATCTATTGGGATTTATAATAAATTAGATTAAATCTCTTGATTGAACATCATTCAACCCAATATTTGATAGCAAAAATGATGAAAAGAGTAGGTTTTGTAAGAAATTTTTCATTGATTGAGAACTTTGAAGAGGGGTAAGAGTTTGAAATAGATTGTTATCTAGTCAAAACTTTTATAAGGGGAAAGAATTAGGTTGTATGGAATTACTAATGCTAATTATCCCAAATTAAGTTTGATGGCTATTCATTAAAATGTTTTACTCTAGTTTGATAGCTTTAGTTATTGCTCCTTATAACTCTATGATGTTGTGATTATATTTAATGACATAGGTTAAAAAAGGATTGATGGTAGAGAGGTAGAAGTTAAGAATACCATAAGGTTGAGGACACACATGATTAGGTACATAAGATATTTGTTATAGAAATCTAAAGTTGTAATCATGAACATTTTTTCTATGAAGTTTTCTTAGGTCTATAAAGTTTCTTAAGATGAAGGTGTGACTAGTAAATTTATCAAATTGAATTAAGATATTACTCTTAAAGTTTAGACATGATTTAACATAATTATTAGGTAACATAAGAAACTAGTATGTAGTTTCACTCCTAAGTCATGAAGAATTTACAAGCTATGTCATGTTTAATGACATTGTAGATGCCTAGTAGGATTTCAAAATATTCTATGTGTTGACATGCATTACTAGTAGAAGATGCAAGATTGAAAAATAAACTAACCTTTTGTAGGGGTTTGAGAATGGATTGATATTTTATAAAGTTGAAGGGATTGCTAACTAGAGGAGTCAAGGATGGATTAGCTACCATCTTAGTTCAAATCTTTCTTGGGATAAAGGTTGAGAAATGTGAGGCTAATTATTTTCATTAGCTGAAATGATGAGTTTCTAGCTAATTGGGATTGGAATCAAATGTCTTATAAGAATCCAACTATGGGAACTACTATTATTTATAAAATAAAGACAACTTTAAAATGAAAAATAGTCACAAATCTTAAAATAAGCTTGTATGTAAACATGAAAATGGTATGTATTCCAAACTTTAAGAAAAGACATATCATAGGTATGATACTATGTAAAGATAAGAGACTCTACCTTATTAAAGTTTAAAAATAAGATAAGGACTACCAAATTAAAGCAGGGTTCTATCACAAAAAGACAATTATCCTTATTCTAATACTTGAAAAAAGGAGTGTTGGTGCATAAAAATATTTGTACGAAAACCTTCTCAACTACTGATTTTAGGAGACTATTACCTAGGGCATCTTCCATATGAGTATAAAAACTTGCAAAAAATCTTAGATCAAAGAGTGTGTTAAAACTAATATCACATGTGAGTAAATTATTTTTCTAGCAATATTAATAGAGACTACTATGAATTACAATATATAATCTTTTTAAGAGGAAAAAGGTTGAAAATTGATGACAAAATATTAAACCAAAAAATTATGTCTAATAAGGTAACATTAAAAAGTTAACAAGTTAAAATTAAATTAATTTTATTATTTTTAAAGACTTTCATTGTACCAAACATAAGGCAAACTATAATGTAAACATAGATTTTAGAATTAAGTGAAGAAAGTTGATTTGAATAAGATTATGCTAAAATTTGTAATGAAGCAAAGTCTGAAACTTGTAATATGAAGATCAAAGATTGAAATCAAACAAAGAACATTATGTTCAATACAGTACTAAGATTTTGGAATTTAACTAAAATTGAAATATGTAAAAGAATAGGAGGACCAATATAATGTGGGACATTAATTCAAAGGAAGTAGAAAGAGAACTCTGAACATGAATAGTTTTCTTTATAGGACTGTAATAAGAAACATTAAACATGAAAACCTAGAATATAGTCCTAACTCAAAATTCCCAAACTAATAGATCGAATAAAAGATAAAACTAAGAATGAAGGTCACTTAGCTCAAACTGAGCTTCAAATCTCTTTTTCCAATTAAAACAAAAATCTATAATAACTTGCTTGCTCATACCTCCAAATAGTACACCTCTTCTAGCAAGTTCTCCTTCTATTTCTTCTACTCTTGTGATTACTATTTGTATATCTCTTTGTTTAAGTATATACCAAGACTTGCCTCATTCTTTTCAAGCTACAATGACCTAAACTGATCTAATAAAGAGACAAAAAAATAGAGCTGAACTTGAAAACAGGCTCTAGTTTAGGAGGAAAATAAAATAATAACATACTGTCCCTTTCTTCCTCTTCAAAATAGGGTTAAAACAAGAAAAAAAAAGAAGCTTTTACGTTTGTAAAATTGAAATTTAGGAGTTCAAGAAACTCCTATCTTTCCTTTGATATCTTCTCACATGTACTCCACCAATCATTGCTTTTACCTTTACTACATTTTTTTAAATGTATCTTCTTTTATTCTTTAGTTGTTAAGATTCTTCCAACTATTTTTGTCCCTCCCTCATTTGATTTCATTCATTATCTTTTATCTATATTAGCAACAATTTTAGCAAGGATAGTATCAAAATTCTTCTATGAAACCAAGCTCAAAACAAGTTGTAAACTCAAAAATAATACTAGGTAGTTTCAAAGTTAGTAATTATTACATGACATCAAAAATTGAAATATCATGTAACTATTATATGTGATTGTATATTTTCATTATGTTGGCTACATAAGAGAATCTTATGGTCAAGAAAGAAACAATTTAATAATTTTACATTAAAAAATAAATAAAAAGTAGTAAAAGAAAAGGAATAAAATAACCTTCACAAGATGAATAATGTTCATGGATTAGTTAGAGGGAAGGGAACATAAAACTATAGATGAATCATTAAACAATCATTATCAAAAGCCAAACTACATTATTCAGATAATAAAAAATACTCTAAACATGCAACATTGTATAAAAAATTAATACAATTTAATAAAACTTAGACACTATAAAAGGACAAAAATAAAATAAGACCCCTTTAAAATAGATATTGTAGAAATTATAGCTTCTTTAGGGTTGTTTTTCACTACCACGAGATGACTACTATTTAGTAGCTGGTAGTGATCTACAAGATCATGAGTTATGGTATTTTATCATGGAACATGATGGTTGACCACAAGTCATGGTTAATACATGCTATAATACCATGAGTCCACTATGGATTGTGGTCTATCTAGACTAAAGAAAAATAAAATCTAAGGATATTATGAGTTGGCTATAAGTCATGTTCAGGTCATGGTGAATCCTCTAGCCTCCTTAGTACTATAAATGTATTTCAAATTATCCATGAGTGAACCATAAGTTGTGGAACTATTAAAAAATAAACCATAAGTGGACAATGAGTCATGGTATAATTGTGGTTATGCATCACAAGTTATGGTGAAGTCGTGACAAAGGATCATAGATTTTGGTGCAGTTATGGTTTTTTAGCATAACTCATGATGAGCCCATGGTCACCTAGAACTATCTCTGTGAATACCATGAGTTATAGTGAATTCATGGTTAAGTTATGGTCTTGCAAAAAATAGAGAACAATGTCAAAATGAAAATTTGACAATAGATGAATAAGAGATAAGGCTCAAACTTGATACATAAAGATCATCAATATGATTTACAGCCTTCAAACATGGTGAGGCTTTCTTAGATTACAAAATAAACATCAAATGAGCCTTGAATTTAACATGCATATTGTGAATTTAACATCAAATGAGCCTTGAATTTAATAGGCATATTGTGAATGTACAAAAACACTATAAAGTTGCATAAACCTTCAATTTTACTTTATAGTAATTTTGAATGCTTTTAAAAACAAAAAAAACATGAGAGAAGACTAACAAGCTAGAGAAGCTTGAAACACACACATGCAAGAGAGATAAATGCTTTTATATTAGATTTGACTTAAAAGGAAAAACCCATAAATAGGAACTTAAAAATTGACATGAATATAAAATTAGAGAGTGAATTCCATGAATTATAATACATAAATACTTATAAAGTCTTACAAACTTAACTTTAAATATGAATAAACATATATTTAACATTAGAAACTTGAAAAATCCTAGAATTGGAACATGCATGTGAGAAACTTGAGAGAATGCATGAAATTGTGAGAATTCATGAAAGAGAAACTTTAGAGAAATTAGAAAGAGAATCAATGAGAAGGGATTCACTTCTCAAATGAGATGTCCATGCTACAAAAATGTGAAAAAAATAGGAAAGTTGGAAGAGATTTCCCAAGTACACATAACTTGCACAAGAACATTCAAGAATTAAAGAAAACTCAAATGCAAAGGCAACGCAAGTTATAATGAAAGGCGTATATCCCTATTTATATTTTTTTTGGAGATTTGTTTCCTCTGTGAGCATGGGTCACATATGAAGGCTCTTGGACCCTTCTTGTTGTTTTTAAAAATTTGCTCAATTTGTAACCTTCTAAGATCCTTTTTCTTCATAGAATTACATTTATAACATATATTAAATGAAAAGGTAGATATAAAAGCATTAAAGAAAAGACTACCACTATATCCTTCTCTACTCAACATCAAAGTAAATATGGATAGAGGAGTTATAAGCAAAGATTCACATAGTTTCTAACACACCCTCATTTAATTTGTAATATGTGAGGATCATGGAGTTGAAACTTTGAGGATATCCTTTTCTTGCTTGTTCCACATTTGAAATGTTAATTTTTTAATAGTTAGTTCAACTTGTATGCTTAAAGACAGTTTAGAAGAATATTAGCCAATTAATCTTGTGTAGGCACATACTTAAGCAAGATGTTGTCCTGCTTTACTTCTTAGTTAATAAAGTAGTACTTGATGTCAACATGTTTAAAATTTTTATGAAGTAAATGCTTCTTTAAATGTTGGATTAGTGATGTATTTTCCACCATGAGCTCAATGAGTAAAAACATCTTAAGGTTCAATTGAGTTAAAAGCTTAATGAGCTATAAAATGTGTTGAATACAATTTACCATTGGGATAAATTTCATCTCACACAATGAAAGAGATATGGTAATCTACTTCTGGCTACTTCAATAGATGGGTTGGCCTCGTGGAAGATGATAGAACCGGATGTAAACTTCCTTTTATTGGATTGTGTGTAGAAGTTTAAATTTTTCAGCTTTAAACAACATTGCATTGGGAAGTTTTTTTTATCTTAACATGACATATATCATTAGCAATTGGAAGTTTTCATGTTGTGTCAAGAAGTGTTGATGTTGTTTGTAAGTTTGAGACTAGAATTTTTAATGCAATTTGTACATTTTATGTAATGACTAGATGTTTTGATGCTATTTGTAAGTTTGACACTACTCAAGTGTGAGCTTATCATAGTAGGTTACAAAATCAATGTAGAGCGATAGGAAAAGATTCAAAAATACAAAATGTAGATATGTAATGCTTTTGATTCCATTTTGATTTAATATTAAAAGCTTTGGATTGCTTGTAATACTAGAAAGAATAATTTTCCTTAGATTTATGAAAAGAATTGGAAGAAATACAAAATCTATTCTTCAAGATGCATAATTTGAAAAAGCTAAAGATGCATATAAATGTAACTTTAAATTTGAAAACATCACTAAAGCATAATTATTTTATCATCTTAATCATTTTGAGAATAAAATTTATACTTATATTTCTGATCTTTGATGCTTTGCTAGAGAACTTTGAGAAAATTGACAATCTTAGATCAAAACTCAACTTCTAATGAGCAAGATCTTCAATAGAGATTGAGAAATTGAAAATTGTAATTCTAAGATTGAGAATTCTCATTGTGAGATTGAGAATTTGAAAAATAATGGTGAAATCTAAGAAAATTTATGAGAGATTTTGAGAATTGTAAAGTAGAAAATGAAAAAAAAAAACTTCTTTTTGGAACTTTTTCAAAACCCTTAAACATTGAGATGGATAATGAAAAATGAGAAAATAATACCTCTCTCTTATGAGGTATGAGGAAAGACCTCAATTTATAGGCAAGCTTAACTCAAAGTTTGCCATTTTAGGCATGTTTTGGCACTATGAAGCTTTACATCCAAAATTTTTCATTTTAGAAAATTTCTAGAAATGTGAGTTAAACCTTGTATTGAAAAATGAATTAAAATACAAAATATAAAATATAAAAGGAAAAATAGAAAATTAAACATGAAAAATAAGATCTCCTCAATACTACAATATGACAATTGCTCCTTTAGGATGGAATGCAAGTCATGTAATAATAATTATGATTCCTTTATCTTCATCTTCATTGGAGTGATTCCTATTGCATTCATGTGCTACTTAAGTTTAATTGATGTGATTGTCTTTGTTAACATATCAGGAAATTAATATTTTATTTTCATATAAGAGGTTTTGATGATTCCCTCCTTCACTTTATCTTTTATGAAATAATACTTCAAACTTCTATGCTTAGACTTTTTATGGAGAACATGTTCTTTTGAAAGATTTGAGGATCATAGAACTTAGAAAGGGGGGAATGAATAAGTTCCTCAAATTAAAATTTACAGCAACAAAAACCACAACTAAATTTAACATGATTCTCCAACTTGGGTAGTCCACACTTAGAGGGTAATTCACATGCACATCTCTAGACTTTATTTCTTAGAAAAGTGGTTTGAAGGGCACCACACCCTATACAAGCTCTAAGCTACACTCCAGAGTGCTTTAATGTTGTACGAACACTCAATCCCATAGGATCCAAACACGCTCAATAATGATGCCTTCCCACAAGCAGCACATCAACCCTAGTGGGGCAACAATAGAGAAACAAAAACACAAGGAAAGAATGTGACTAACTTTATAGATCCTTGAATTTTGAAGCACAATTCACAATCAATCAATCAAATGATTCTACAAATGAGGTACATAAGTATAATATACAATGATTACTTCATAGAGATAGTCCATGCACAATCCTTGCACAATATCCAAGAATATGAAGTCTTCTTATAGTCTTGAAGTTTCCAAAATTACCTCAAAATTTGTGCAACAACTATATAATAGCTAATGTAGATAGCTCCTTTGAGATTGGGAGATCTCTTTAAAAATGACTTAAATTCTATGGAGGCATCTCTTCTAAGATGGAGACATCTTCTCTTGAAATGAGATGTATCCTATTTTTGGGAGATGTCTTTTGTGGGTGTCCTCCATTTAGGCCAAGATGTCTTCTACATCTGGGAGACATATTCTCCTAATAGGAAATGTCTCCTATTTTTGAAAAACATCTTCTTTGCATTTGAACTTTGATTTCAAAGCTTCCTCTTGATCACCAGAGTATCTTCTTTTAGCTTTTAGTCTTCTTTACTTGTTCAGGCTTCCTTGAGTCCTTGTAGTCTGCTATTAGAAATTCTCATACTCAGTCCTTGTAGTTTCTACTTTGAGATTTGTTGTAGATGTCATTCTTTGAGCTCTCCTTCATGCCTACAAAAGCATCACATTCCACATCATTCTATATTCTCCATTTTCCTTAAGGTTTTGACATACCAAAAGGTCAATAATCTCCTCCTTTTTGGTGATGTTCAAAACTTACGAAAATGGGTTAGTAATATCTAGAATTCATTAAAGTCATATATTTTCAATATCACTCATAATACTTGTCATCCACACATATAATCACCATAAGCATAAATGATGTTTTCATAGTTATCAATAGCAATCCAAAACTTCTTCCCCTTTTTGGACACCATTAAAAAGGAGTGAAGTAATGCTGTATGATAGAGCAAGAGAATGCACAAGTAAAACTAGACATTGAGTTTCAAACTTTCATAATGAACACTTGAGGACTTGAGTATGCTAAGAATATGGATATAAACATGTTTTTCATAGAAGGACAAACAATGAAAAAGTACACATTACTTAGCATTAATAGTATAGGACTAATCAAGTCAAATCAATCAAGTGCTTCCCCTTATCTATTCACATAGAAGGTTATAAATAATGAGGTATAGTCTTTTAGTTGATATCCAAACATGAAATTTTAGCATTTAAGATCATGTAACTTGTCTTTGAGTTAGTAAACCATTAGAATAATCAAAATTTTATAGTTTTATAATCATCCAATATTTACCTTCTTTTGAAATATCATGAGAAGGCATAGGTAAAACATGCATATTCAACTTTAAGGACAAAGCAAGACATCTTATTTTATCAAATGATCAAACACATATGACAACAAAAGAAATCATAAACTAATATATGGAAATCAGGTTAAGCACACACACACACATATATATACCTCATTTCTTACCAAGAGAGATCATGAACACCTTAGTACTTCTCAATTGATATTTGCAATAAGGGACTTAGGTACTTAAAAGGATATATTCTCAAAATACAAAAAATTGAGCTCACAAGTAATAACATATAAAGTTCAGGAGCTTTCACCAATAAAGTTCATCTTTAGGTAAGGATTTTAATAAATTTCCTCTTTTACAACATTACTAGATAAATATGCTATTCCTTACTTATTTTTAGTTGAGAGTGATAGAGTGGAAAGTCTTGTTACTTGAGCATTTTTTGGTAAGAGTCTCAAACTTCTCCCCTTAAACTGGTGGCCTCTGGCATGATAATTGATGATTAGGTACGGACTCCCCATACATATGTGCAAATTCTAGTGCTACCTTTGAGCCCTTTTGAATTAACTTGTTTGTTTTAAAGGTGACTGTCAAAGATCTTTTATCATCAAAGTACTATCCCTGCAAAACAATGTTAAGATCAAGTATGAAGACTAGAGTCTCCTTATCATGATCCCTTAGAAATGTAACTTCATGAAGATTCATGATTTAAGTTTTTCAACAAAGGTACCAATTTAAATACTTAAATCTTCCAAAAGAAATGAGGCTTAATATGATAGGGTTCAAGAATGGCTGCCAACGATTATAGTATTAAACTATGTACATCAAACACTTACCTTTACTTACCTTTCTTGTCGAGGATAATGAAGGTGCCTAGAGTGCAAGAGAATGAGATTTATTTTTTGAGGTTTTTCTTTTGATAAAGACTTTTTAATTTCCAAGGTTTAGCTACCTCTCACAAATTTTTTGGAGAGAATCTCCTCATTCCCCTGTACTTTCCTTTTGATCCTCCATTCATTCATAGCACCCCTATCCTTTTGAGTTGTCCAATTCCTCCTATGGTCCTACATAGTTTCCTTTCTCAGTGCATTTTGGTAAGACCAAGGAATCTTATGGTACGACTAGATATTCATGTGATAAAATTTTAAATTTCACTTCCATTGGTTATATCCAAATTTATGACAATTATAACATCTCACTTTCCTATAGTAGTTAAAGTGATCATACCTAGGTGCTACTCTTGGTTGAGATGTAGTGGCCATTGATTCTTCATTTTTTGGGGTAGATATGGGATTGTTGTGGAATATTCTTCTTGTGTATAACATCTCAACCCACTCTTATCATGTGCAATCCTTCCTTGTCCTAAGACCATCTAAAGGGACTCTTTCCCTTTAACTAGCCTTTCATTAAAAAGTTTCACATCTACAAGCTCTTCCTTCATCTACTCACAAGACTTGGTTAGCCTTTTATTCTTAGCCCTAAGGTTTAAGATTTCTTTTGTGAGATCTCAAATCTTTAAATTTAAGGAAGATATATCTTGATTCTTAATTTTTACTTGTTTACTCAACTTAGTGCAAAGACTTTGAAGTGATAAAAGTTCATTGCACATAAGTTCAAAACTTTCTTCTTTAGTTTTAAATTCATCATCTAAGGTTCCAACATCATCATCTGTAAGGGCCATACAGATAATGTGTGAGTCCTTTGCATCATTCTCCACCTCCTTTTCACTATGTTCTCCATCATTCCAACTTGTATAGAAGTTGGTCTTTTTCGGCTCCATATCATTTCTGTACCTCCTTTGCAACCTAACATTACTAGGATACTCAAAGGCCACATGGCCTCTTCCACCACAAACCCAACATCCTATAGAGGAAGAATCAAATTTGGAACTTGAAATTTTTTTACCTCTTTTGTTACCTATGAATTTATTGGCTCTTTGTTGATTGGAGCTCTTGTTTCTTTTTGCATCATCCTCTATAGCTTTCTTGAGAGAAGAGTTATCCCCTCATCGCTACCCATGTCTTGTTTAGTAGGTTCCTTTTTTCTCAAGGCTAATTTTAGGGTAATGGATTTTTCTTGAATAGTACCTTCACTTATGAGGTTCATTTCATAAGCAATAAGAGCACTTTGAAGCTCTTTGAACTTTATAATAGAGAAATCTCTAATTTCTTTAATGGTAATAACCTTTGGTCTGAACTCAGGTTAGAGAGTTCTGATCATCTTTATTATGACATCGCTTTCAGGAAAATCTTTACCAGTACCTCTAACAACTATAAGAAGATCATTTTCTCTAGAGAAATAATCTTTTATTTTCTTTCCTTCTCTCATTTTTAGTTTATCATATTCACTTTGCAAAACTAAGAGTTTCGATTTCTTAACTATTGAAGTTCCCTCATAAGTAGCCTCTAAAGTTACCCAAATTTCTATGGCCATTGTACAACTAGATACTCTATTAAGTTTAGATTTGTTCAAGGTACAATATAAATATTTTTTTCTTTTGAATTAAACATGAACTTATTTTTTTCTTGTTGCATCCATTTTCTCTATGGTTTGATGGCCTTTGTTATGCTATCAATGGGTGGTATGTAGCCTTCGAGGATGGACTTCCAAGCTTCAAATTCCATGAACTTGAAGAAGCCTTGCATCCTTACCTTCCAATAGGAAAATTCAAACCCATTGAACATTGGTGGTTTTGTGTATGAAGTCCTTTCCATTGTTCACTCTTGAAAGTTGACATAGAAATCAAGAGTACTAGGCTCTGATACCACTTGAGGATTGTAGAACTTAGAAGAGGGAAATGAATAAGTTTTCCAAATTAAATTTATAGCCACAAAAACCACAATCAAATTTAATAGGGTTCTCCAACTTGGTTAGTCCACACTCAAAGAGTAGTTCACTTGCATACCTATAAACTTTGTTTCTAAGAAAAGTGGTTTGAAGGGCACCACACCCTATACAAGCTCTAAGCTCAACTAGTGAGTGTTTGATTTTTGCAAAACCACTGATGAGACGTGACCTGCATGTGCCGTGA
>MNCI01016108.1:34353-54859 GCA_015680685.1 Gnetum montanum | reverse complement strand
TAGGTATGGAATTATTAACTAGAAAAAGAAATGGACTAATGCCGCAGTGTGGGAAGACACAACACAGAGAAAAAATACTACACTACAAAAATGTGGAACTCATGTAGTTCCTAGTGGTAGTGGCTCCTCCATGGGTGCTTTCCCTTTGTCACATGCTTCAAGCTTTGAAGGTTGACGATGCTGAAGAATAGCCTGGAGCTTCTCCTCTTTGGTCAAAGGGTCTTGTGCCGTTCATGTTGATGCTCCGTTGTTTGATGGAGTCGACACTTCCCACGAACACCATTTGATTAGCTTTGAAATACCATGCCGCGAACACCCATCTTTCCTCTTCATAGGCTCTGGCTTTGTCTTTGTATTTAGGAAGTTCTATTAGCCATCGAGCCAAGTCGATTGCCACATCTTTCTATCCTTGGTAGCTTTCTTTTACCGCCACGAGTTCAAAATTTGCGACATCTAATTTTTCAGCCAACTTCTTTCGCTCTACAAATTCTACTTCATATTTGATATGGGTGGAAGCTACTTACTACTCGAGCTCTAACCCCAGGCATCTTGCTATTAACATGGCCAGGTTGGCATATCAAAGATTTGCCAACTCCATATATTCAATTAAGCCTTGGATCTGCAGGTCCTGGTTCTTAATTTCCGCTTGGTGGGTGTAGGCATAAGTGTCCAATATGACCCTCCAATTAGTGTGCCAGGCACTAATGTTGTTGTATTGAGCTTTGGCTATATGGATCTCCTTCTCCAGGATTTGTTTGTACATCCCCACCTAATCACGGAAATGCTCCTTCAGCTTCTCATGTCGTTTAGCCTCATTCTACCATGCGCTAATTTCGATGGCTGATTTTTGTCGAATAGTGCGTACCTCCTCCATTGAGAGGGTCCAATTTTCTCTGGCTAAACAGCTTACATCTCGGTTAACCCAAATAAATTGTTCTCGCAACTGATGAAAGTGTTCATCGAGAACATTCTTTTGTTTCTCTACAGAAGTTAACCGAAGATTATCTACAAGCAACTACTTATTCTCTTCTTGTAATGCCCTGAGTGCCTTAAGATGCACATGAGTTTGTGCTTGAGCTATGAAGACATCCCAAGTGGCCGTCTCCTTTTCTTCTGCCACCTTCTTATTTTTTGTAATTATTTTTGTTAGTTGCTCGATTCTAAAATTGTCTAGATGGTCTACGGGAACCAGTCGCAAAGGATCCTATTGTGCTGCTTGTAAGGCTATGAGCTACTCTTGTAATTTCTGCACTTCAGCTTCAGCATGCTCTGCCCTTACTTTGGATAGGACCAGCTTCCCCTTTGTGGAAATGAGGTCTGATTGAATTGCCATTACATCCTGGGGGATGTCAAACAGGGACATCAAAACTTTTCCTATTTGAAGTAATCTGTCCAATACATCCTCATGTTCCGCAAGAGTCATTGAGGTTCCAGTAATAGTTTGAGCATCCTGTGGTCCTGAAAGATCTACCGGTGGCACAACAGGTACAATGAAAGACTCTTTGATGTAGTCAGTGACCACTTTAGTAGCTCTCGTGGCATCCTGGTGTTGCATGACCACAATAGTGGCCCCTTCACCAGTATCTAACTGAACCTGAAAAGATGTCGCATGTCTAGAGATCTGTTGTGACCATCTGCTTTCCCCTACTCTTGTTTGCATTGATAACTCACCCCGTGTGCGATCTACTGAAATCGTAGCTTGGTTGGAATCATCGATGACGTGGAAGAGATTGGCGTCATCACAACTTCCCCAACTAACCATCTCGGTGATGGCCCTGAGATGGCTCATCGATGGTCTGTAGTCTTGCGGCAGTGGCTGATCCTGGCCTGTGCAAGGTCTTGCTTCTTGTTGTTGGCTGGGACCTATGGCTGGAGGTTGATTGGGTCCTGCGAGTTGAGTTGAAGGGGATCCAGTCATTTCTTCTTCATCTTCTTCATCTGGTCCCAGCTCTTCACCAATGCTCTTTCTTGGAGCTGGTGCCTTTAATAATTCAGCATAAGAAGCATTTTAAGCCTTTCAAAGGACGTCATTTGTGTATCCCCGAATGTTAGTCTATCAGCATAGTTTTCTGATAAGGCAGGGAAAATGAAGTGCCATTTTCCCTGACTTCCGTTCCCCAAATCGCCTTAGGATCTCCGTCAAATATAGATGGGGAAGGTTAGCGTTAACCTTTCCCATCAACACTGCACATTCTCTTACTGCATATGTTGATATTCTTTTCAAACCTTTTGTGGGGAAGAGGTGATAGGTTCTGATTTTAAAATAAACTCTCTCTTCCGTTGTCACCTCACCAAAAGCTTTATCTCTGCCATAAGCCTTTTCTAAACAATCTTTTCACACATCAGGGTATGATCAAGTGGATAACCGAGCAACATGGGGGCCTAAATTTGGAAGGTTTAACACTTCCGAAATTGCCTGTGCAGAAAAATCTACTATCACACCACCGATGTTGACTATGGTTCCTTACTCCTTATTATGCCAGAATATGTACATTTCTCCTAAGTACCAAGCACCTTTTTCAGAGAGGACAAGCCATAAGGGAGACCCTTTAAGGTGATCCCTAATAACCTCAGGAGTGAACTCTACAAAAGATTCAAAGTTAAGTTCCACAATCATTAACGCAATTATGGACTTCGTGTGGATAGCTTGAACACATTCCATGGGCAACGTGAGTTGTTGTCCCGGTTCAGGAGCAGCAGCTCCTCCTTCCACCTGCCAGGATCATCTGGTAGGAGGTTCTTCTTGATGGATGCTAAATGAGTGCACCTCCTATTCATTATGTTATCTGGAAGGGCCTTGCCTTCTACCTCTCCTAGGTTGTTTCACTCCAACTTGGGTAGGACTCTTCTGCTGTGAATGTTTCGGGGCCATCTGCAATCACACGAGCCAACGTTAGTAAGGTTGTTTTCAAATTCAAGTTATACCTTACTACATGCCTTTAATTGAAGATCTTATGTTATTCTGTGATTGTGCCCAAAAATTATGATAATGGGTCCTATGACGTAGGTGGATTTTCATTTTAATATCCTGGTATACTTAAGGTTATATGATTTTTGGCACAATTTGTCTAAGTGTTAGTATTAATTACCCTAATTGATGTCCCTTGGGTGATGAAAAATTTCAAAAAATTTAGGCACTTTTCGGCAAATATCTCACCCCCACGACTAAACTGAACACTCTAGGTTCAAGCAGGTTCAAACGGAATTAAAATCGAAGTACCAGCGCACGAGATATAGGTGAAAAAGCAAGGGTCACTTAATCGCAAGTCATAGAGAAAAAATTCAAAAACTTCCCCCCGCGTAAACGACCAAATGATGCCAAGTGTTGCGGCAGGGGTTCCTATTTATAGATAAATAGGACGCGATATCACATATGGTACTTTGCGTACGCGATATCACGTGGGATGCGATATCGCGTACACGATATCTCGTCCCAACAAAGGTGAGACACATGAAAAAGACGAAATTTTTAATGATTTTCTTGAAATTATTTGTGTAAAACGAGGACATCGACAAGAATGAATATATGCAAGGGCAATTACATGAATTCGAGAGGCACTTTGAATGATATTGATGTGAATTTAACAATTAAAAATCTGGCGGTTATGAAGAGAAGGGAATGTAATGGTACATTAGAATATTAAAGTTTTGAGGGTTAATAAATGCGAAAGAAATTTATGAAAATTAAGCTGAGGGTAAGAGATTGTGTGTTCTAGCTAGAGAATTAATGAAGATTACACAAAATTACACAAGTGGGTCCTCCCCAAAGCAGGTTTCAACCTATTATGCCCTTTTGTAACCACACTTAAAGTGTCCGTGGGCACTAGAAGGGTTAGAGGTAATCTGCACTAACTCCACAAAACACACACATGTAAATATCACCGAAATGAGATGAAAATTCTATGTTACATGGGACACGAGCTATAATTACACAAACAGTGAGATGAGATGAAGTGTAGAAAGGGATTGTATAGATCAGGACATGAGGTGACTGACCCAGGGCACAATGAATCCTGCGTGTAAAGCATGATTAATGTGTCATTAACCCATCGTTCCAAGATCAGGACCAAGTCCATCCTCCTAATTAGTGACATCGCATTGTTTCATCCCATGATGAACAACTATGAGAGTACCATAACAACAAGGTATACGATCACTTGGCATTTAGTACAAGGGAGGGGTGATTTTTGTTTTATGGCACTTCCTTTTTCTTTTTCTCTTCTCTTTTTTCTTTCACTTTACTGAATCCAAAGAAGCCACCAACCTTTAGGCATGGGTGCATGTCTTTCCAGTGGGACTCCCTAGAATAACATTTGATTTTTGAGTGCCCTTTTGATTACTCTTACTTCCATTTTTCATTAGATCTACAAGGATCTTAGTACAACCACATTGCATGATAACTCCCACAGACATCACCAAAGAGAATCCACAAATCCCCTTGATGTCACACCCTAATCATTCCCTCTTGATCCATCCTTCTTCATTATCGGTACAATAACACAAAATTAATTTTAAGTTTAAAAATTTTAAGAATATCACTATACCCTAGAACAGAACCTCTTTATTTATAGAGTGGATGAGTGGATGTAGTGGGATCACTATTTCAAATAATTGACCACTCATGACTTAATAACATAAAACACACCTCAACCAATGATCCACATGAGTGTTTTATTTGTAGATGAGATTACTTACACAAACATGAAAATACAAACACACAAAAAGATAAAACAAAAAGTTAAAAAATGAAAAACTAAAAAACAAAAAGTTGAAAAATTAAAGAAAATGAAAAATATTTATTAATCCTGCTTGTCATTGAAATGGGGGATGTCCCCCATAACTAAATGGTTGAGTATGGCAAGGATTAATAAATGGAAAACGAGGATCCTTACATATTGGAAGTATTGGGGTCGGTCTATACTTATCCCCTCGGGGTTCACACACTTGATTATAATGAGCATAATGGGGCACTTTATACGATGTAGTTCCCGGATAATGAGTTGACCCACTATGATGTTTAGGACCGTTAGATGGTATGCAAGGATTGGAATGATGCCTCCCATGATTGTGTTCATTGGGCCGTATGGGTGTTGGAGTGTAAGTTGATGGCCCTGATGGAGTTACATGAGGCATTGGGTTTGAAGGTAAGGGTGCACCACATTGTTGGACTTGTGCTGGGTTGGAGGATGCAGTGGCCTCAGAATTATGTTATCCCTTCCTATGGCTGTGTTTAAAGAAAGGACGTCTTTGATGTTGAGGAGGCTCTTCACTGCTGTTAGTAGCAGCAGCACAAGTGTTGTTCGTGGGTTGCGATGGTACAAATACCTTAGGAACAGTTGGTGGCATTGTGGAAGGAGGGAAAGGATGAGAATGTTGAAAGTTAAGAGGAATGAAAGGTGCACAAGGTGGTGGTTTTTTTGGAGGTATGGGCTGATAGTATTGTGGAGAATGGTATTGTGATGAGATAGAGTATGTTGACCCAGTTGAAGAAACAGGGTGTTGAATGTGATAAGCGTTTGGATTCGGAAAAGATGAAGGGTTCCTCCAATCTAAGGGTGGTCTTCCCCACGATTGGGATTGTTGCCACTGTGATCGAACATAGTATCTCTATACAAACTCTGGATGTAACGTGTTTTCCCAATGCTCATGTAGATGTAACAATATTGGGCATTGGCCTTTGGGGTGATCGTATAGGCATATGTTGCATTCATATGTATGATTGGCAGTTGTGCACTTATTCCCTTCATTCTTTCTTTCCAAATGCCTATTATTTTGTCCTACTTCTTGGGTTGTCAAAACTCTATCCCCAATGATGTTGATATATTCTCCACACTTTTGATTCATCCATTCCAACATCTTATTGATCTTTGCCTCAACTTCTTCTAACAATTGTTGTATTGGCAAAGATGATGTTTCCACCTTGAGATTTGTTGATCTCTCCTTGTTATGATCATGAACCTTTGTTGAGTTAAGATTTTGGTCCCGTTTATGTTTTTCAACACTCTCCCATGTAGCTATTTCTCCTTCTTCTTTTGCTACCTGCTTAATAAGCTCTTGGATTTGATGGGTTCATAGGTTGTATAGTTGACCTTGGGCATATACTCCTAAGGTCTCTCTTGTTTCATTACGTAGCCCATCAATGATATGGTACATTAGCCTTTCCTCGGAAAACCCATGGCCTGGACAGTTGTTTAACAGTGCATAATATCTTTCTAAGGCCATGTCCAAGGGTTCATGTTGTGCTTGTTTCCATCCTTGGATTTGTTTCCTCAAGGCTGACACTCTTGCGTAGGTTTGATATTTTTCGTTAAACACCTCTACCATTGTTGACCAGTGTCGTATTGAATTTGGTTTTAACGATCTATACCATACTTTTTCTTGGTCAATGAGTGTCACAGGAAAGAGCTTCAGCTTTTTCCAACTGTTATCAATGTTATTCCATGTGCAGGCATCGTAGAAGGCTAGTAAATGTTGATGCAGATCTAAGTCATAGCCTCTTGAAAATTTGGGAAAGTTATTTAAATCGATCCTGGGTGGAAGGCTCTCGTTACGATGCCTACGTGAGATTCGAATAGCCTCTTGTATTTTCGTTAAGCTTGTAGTGGCCAGTGGGGGTTCATCGTCATCAGGTAAGTTAGGCTTTTTTTTGTTGTGATGATGTTGTTGTTGTTCATTCTTATAGGAAACTCCCACTTCAGGTTGTATACTCCAACCTTCATCATCATATAGCTCATTGGTTCTTCAATGAATTTCCTCACTAAGTGTGGCATTATCATCTTGTAGGAGAGGCATTGTTGTGTGTGAATTTATGTGACTTTTTTATAATTACTTCTTTTCTAAGAGATATACCATTAAGTTCTTTACAGCGACCTTGTATGATATAACTAATCTAGATAACTAGCACCATCCCCGGCAACGGCGCCAATGATGAGTGGCGAGGTACCCCTACACTCAACCATACGAAACGAGCGTCGCACACGCTATCCGGTCGAAATCTGCAGATGGACTAGTTGTGGCACCTAAATAGTTAGCCTTAGGTTGCAATTCGTTATCTTCCCACCTAGACTAGTATTGCATATGTCATGTATGGTTTAGTCTAGATGAGGTGTATGATGTGTTCCTAATCTACACTACTCCTGAAGGCAATGGAAAATAATATTAACTAATCTAATCTAGGAGGAAAAGGGTAAGAAAATCTAATCTAGCCTAAGTGCAACAAGCAACCGATTCCTTGATTAGCCGTACACATCTGTAGATGCTCGTAATCAAGTCATACTCACACCATGCTATGAAAGCAATAAATAACATTAAATAAAAAACAAATAAATAAACTAAGTGAATGCTGAAATGATGAAGTAATCTCGATCTTTATTGCCGGTCATGTGCGTGTCTAAGTATAGCACACTTGAATAAAGACACCATACAATTACATTCACCACACTGTGGGCAGACACAGGACAAAATCTAACTCTGGAGGGATCAAACTGCCAGATCTTCGCTACTCTAAAATTGGGATTCTGAACAAGGGAGAGCCGCATCTTATTTATGGATATGGCGATGGACTGCAATATCGCATACGTGATATCGTAGGGAAAGATGCGATATCGCATACGCGATATTGCGGCCTATGCGAATCGTGTCTCATCACATAGTCAACAAACTATGGACTGATCAATCTATAGAAATTACTGTAAATAGTCTTCATTATTCATATTATGAGGCATCACATTATAAGCATGAAAGCTATAAATATCATTTTATAGTTCAATATATTTTACAACATGCCTTTTCTTATTATTCTCTACCTTTGATGCTTATTATTTATTTACTATCACTATAATAATGATACTACTAAACTCACGGTAATGTTAATGTTATGTGAATAACAACAATGAAGAATTTTAATTTATCTAAAAACATATGAAAATCCTTTAACATTTTTATAAAATACATCAAACATAAAGTAGTTGAAAGGGAATTTTAAATTAAAATTTCAAGTCTAAGCCTATCTTTTCTATGGATTACAACAAATTCTACTATGTACACTTGTATGGATGTTAGGTATGGGAACCACTCACCACCCATCATTTAATATCATGGTTGAGGAATATACTAGGTGTTTAGGAGTAGTAGTAATTAGACAAGATCACTACTTTATCTTATATAACTTCTCATATTAATATATACAAGGAAGTACACATATTACTCATTTTTTGATAATAACTACCTCTTATAGGTCAAAGAGTCCACAATTGTCCAAGAAAAAACAAAGAATGCAAATTAAGAAGCATGAGACCTAGCAAGTTCTTTTGCAACTGCATTTCACATTTTTTCATGATAGCCCATTCTACTTTCATTTCACATTTATCTTCAACTACAATGAGAAACTCCATTGAAGGGATCCCATGGGTAACATTGTCAAGCTACTTAATAAATCAAATACTTTCATGCTATAGGCACCACTTACAAGGATAAAGTTGCACCATGTGTAAAGGGGTTATAACATCAAAAATAAAATTATAAAACCCTATCAATTTGATCCTATGTAGCATAGCACAAACTAAAGATTAAATCAATAGCATTAATGCAATAAGGGAAAGCATGATGTACCATTAAAGGTTGATTAGAACAAACCAATGATGAAGTACATAGGTCATGTAGAGAAGAAACATTGTATTATGGTAAATTTATCTCATGAGAGCCTAAAAATTCAAAGTCCAACTTCACTAAAAATGAGTTGAGAAATGTTACTATATAGTCCTTTCTTAGAATGAACCTTGATAAGGATGAAAGAGATTGTGAATAAAAGGCCTCATAGGCCAAGGATCTATAGTAAACAAAGATATCATGATAAAGAAACCCTAGAGGAAGCTAGAGTTCACACCAACTCTATTAAGTCCTCTGTATCTGACAAATTTAAGAAAAATGACATAAGGATGAAACAAAATCCATAAAGAAGGATGGAAAGAAGAGATAAAATGAAACCAAAATAAGACAATGAGCAAGAAGGACCTAATTCAAATATGGAAATTACCATGCTATACAACAAGGATAAGCCATTGTTAGCTATTGCTAGCATGGGCTATTTCGGTATTTCTATAGATAAAAGTCCATATTTTTAGCCCTACACAAAGCATGACATAAATTGATATATATGTAAAAAGAAATAAAATAAAAGTTTATTTTTCACTTATTAATTATAATTAATCAACCTACAAAATGATGAATTAATTAAGACTTAAAATGAATATATGAAAAGTATCATGATCAAAATTTAGACATTAAATTAATTATACAACTTTCCTTGTTTTCTTTATTATTATCATTTTATTAGAAATACATCTAAGATATCACAAACTAAATAGGATCATCATGAAGGCACCATGCTCATCCTACTAGACAAGTCTCCAGAAGGCCAATAGATGAACAGAAACCTAATAGCTTTTTTAAGTGGTTGCAATTACCCTCAAATGCAAGCCTTATAACTTAAGACACAAGAACCTATTTAAGTCTTTTTTTTAAGATCTTTCAAAACTGGATGGCAATGAATAACAATCAAGGTGAATACATGTGTAATTAATTCATGAATTCTAATAAGTATAATAAACTCTATAATTTATAATTTTACCTTCATGAAAAATTGTACTTAGGATCACAACTATTGAAAACTATCATGAATTAATTCTACTAATGATTGAATTAAAGTTAATGTTTCCTAATTTTGCTTCTATCACGAACATCTTTGTAGATTATGGATTATGGGATTTTTTTCTATGGTTGTCTTACATGGGATTTTTACTCTTTTAAACACTATCTTCATTCATTAATGACATAACCTAAGCTCACATCTACTTTCTACTTCTTTCATGAGTTCTTATGAATTGATTCTCAACCTCATAACACTTCTCTTTAATAACATTTCTTTCACCACTGATCAGCAACATAGTATCCCCTACATTCAATCATATGAATTACAATTGTTCATGTGCAATCTAATCAAATTTTGTGGATGGAAGTAGCATGGCATTTAAATCATTAAGTTTTGATTGTAGGCCACCATCTCACTTAGACTATTAGTAGCTTTTTCATGTATGCTTTAGTTCATAGTGAGACATATGATTATTAATGTTTTGTGGTTATGACTAAGCAATATAAAAACAAGAAGATTAATTATTTAATTAATCTAGCTAATACCAAGAAGATAAGTCCTAAACTCACATACCCACTTCTAGGATCACCATGTATTATACTATTGGTTGAACCAAGCAATAACATTACTAGGACTACCAAGTGAATACATATTTACACTTGAAACTAGTCATGCTTATTCCACCAACTAATTAATGTAAATGAAAATGTAAATATTAAATAAGTATTTAAAATGTAAATTGTCTTAAAAGTAAAGCTATTCTAAGTCAAACTACTACAATTAATATAAATCAATCTCAATCTTACTATCATTCATGGAATGTATCTAGGTACAATGTCACCCTAATAAGATTCTATAAAATTAACTAAAATCTATGTTACAAGCACTCACTAACATTTTGCTAAGATTATGGGAGAAAAATACAAAAGTTTGGCTACACTTTTGACCAAATGATACCTCTATGAAAAGGGTATGTGCATATATATAAGCTTTAGGTGACATAGCATTGATACATATGCACCAACACATCCAAGGATGCATCGATGAGACTACATTGATAGTGATGCATCAATGTAGTTACCCAACATATGATGCTTCATCATACCCCCACGACTAGCTCAAAACTCATTCTCAAGTTATGCATATAAATAGAAAAGTTCTGTTACTAAAATTATGGGGTAACTAAGACTAGATTAGCATCCATTACAAAACCTAAGTGTTGCATTACAAAATTTTATTAAGTGGATGCATTACAATATAATAAAAAGACTATATAGACATCAAATTTTTCAAGATTACAAAAGTATTCAAAAATTTGTTTATGATGAATCTTCATGTTATTACTAGTGGGGACAATTTTTCCAACCTTCATTGTTAGGTTGGGGCTTCTCTTTTATGCCAAATTTTTTAAAGCATGGACTAAAATTTCTCCTCATCATCCCATGGTTTTCTACGCTACAAACATGTGATGTTTAAGCTTTAATTACTGTATATGCAATTTATCTATGGGAATGTCATCCTTTCTCCTCCTCTTGGCTTCTTTTCCTTGCCTTGTAAAGACCTTCAACCTTAGGCATTCCTTTGGCATCATCTACAATTAGTAAAGGATCAATATTAGTTTTGATAACTTTTCCTTGATAATTAACCCTTTCCAAATTTCTCATGAACTTAAACTTATAAAACATTTTGCATTTACACTCAAGGTGACTACAAAATAGTATTCCCAAGGCTTTGAGGTAACTAAAATCATCGAGTTATTTAAGTCATTTTGATTATTTTTACTATTAGTTACCCTAATGTTTGAAAATGAGTGTCAATGATGAATAGTCGATAGTCCCTACACCCAGTCATACAAATCACAAGTTTGTACACATGATCCAGTCAAATTTCATGGACACCTTCTACCTAAGTGACTTTTATCCTAAATAGTCAAACCTAAGGTTACTCATCATCAACTTTCCAATCATCACTTGTATTAGTTCTATCTGTAAGGCTATGTGTGATTGAGGTGTAAGATATTTGTATTTATGGTATAATTATTTTTTATCTTTAAGAATATTTAAAAAGGAAGTAATTGAATTATTAAACTTTAACTAATTAATGGCTAGAATATTCTAAACTTACATTATCCATTCCCACTTTCCATACACATCCTAAACTTATACTACCACTACTGGGTTACCAAGTGAATATTAGCCCCCAAGACAAATACACTCAACTCTGAAAGCTCATAAGTTTTCAAAAAATGATAATCAAATGTCCAGTTTACAAGATATTGAAAATGCACCAGACTATTGAAAATTAGGAGGTACCAAGATGGCCAAAAAATATTAAATTTACAAATATTGAATTATAAAAGCATTAAAAATTAATCAAAATTAATGACTAGTCCCAAAATCATACATAAATTTAGATAAGTTTCCCATAATATCCTTGAATACGTGATGTTTTGATTAAAAGCCATGATCAACAAAAGTCATACAACTGGGTCCTTCCCAAAGCAAGCTCCTTCCATAATTCTTATACATAACCACTTCTATAAATGTGTATGGGTACCTTAAAAGTTATATTTGAATCATGTATTTGTTCCAAATAACACATAACAACCTTGGTTAGGATCATGTACTATACTATACAAAACCATTAGGTACATATTTGCATGCAACAATGAGGTAAATAGGGGATGAGAAGGGATTACAAACATTGGGACGTGAGGTACCTAACCATTTTCACAATAAGTTCTTGTGTCAATTATAATTAAGATGATCATCATACCTCTCATCCAAGTTTCAAACCAAGTCCATACCATTAACAATGTCCTCACATTAATGTGCCCCTTCTTGCCTACCATATTTAGTCCACAATAATTACAAAGAATAAACATCACTTCAAAAATAGAATAAGGAAGTAGTTTTGGAGATTATTGAGAAAGAAATATGGGCCTTAGTTAAAGGGATACCTTTAGGAATGGGTAACATGTCTTCCCAGCCCCATAACCAGTGCTTGTATTCCAAGAGATCTTCAAAGAGGTGTGTTTATTTCCATCTTTTTTTTTCATTTTCTTCTACTAAATGGGAACCATATGTTTCAAATACATACTTTATTTTACATTCTATAGGAGGAGTGATGGTATGTTCCATGAGGAGTCATAGGCCTCAATAAGGAAGTTAAAAAGAAAACCAAACAAATCCCATTGAGGTCACATCCTTTCCAATCCCATTTTGTCTTTCTTCCTTTCCTCAAGGTACAATGATCATTCGGTAATTTTACTTTCAAGTAAGAAGAACCATATTGCTTATGTCATAAAGGAATCTTATATATATAACTAAACAAATGGATGATATGGTTTCATTGGTTACATAATCATTTACCTAATTGTCTTGATAGCATAGGACAAATACCCAACACATGGTGTTGACTTCTACATCATCAATGATAAAATTATTAACAAAACATAGTAAGTATCCATAAAACACAAAGGATATGACTCAAGAAAAATAAAATTATAAGGAAAAGAAAAAATAATAAGAAATGGAAAACATATTAAGAATTGGAAAAATTTGAAGAAATAGGAAAATGATAAAAAAATGTAAAACAAAAAGTGAAAATGCACTTATCAATTCTTATTTCAAGATGATGCATTTTCCCCATGACTAAACTCATGGATCAACATTCAAAAATGGACCACATATTCCCTTGGTTATACATCATAAGTTCCCCATTTGAACTTCTTTCTCATCTTTGCATCATCAAAGGAATCGTGGTTGTTAATTTTGTCCTGGTGTTTAATATTCTTTTCCTAACTAGAAAAATTTTATAATGATTTTAATTTGGTATACTTAGGCACTTAGTGCTTGTTTTTGTTTGTGTTTGTGAATAGTAGTACTTAGTCAATAGTTGGATACCTTTCCAAAATTTTCTAAGAAACTTGTCCCTCCTGTTGTTCACTCGAAGACAAGCTTCCATTCAGTTGTGGGGGTATGATGAGTTATGTTTTCTTAAGTTTCATTGATGAGGCCTCATCAACGTGATCCCATTAGCATGACCATGTCAATGTAATCATGTTAACATGGGATTTGATGCATTTATGTGGCCTCATCAATGCAATATCTACTTTCACTTATAAATACATACTCACTCACTGTGTTTATGGCATCTTTGGTCATAGTTGTAGCAAAGCTCTTGTAATTTTCTTACTTGAAAATTAGAATAATTTTCTAAATGCTTGCAGGTAAGAGTCAAAAGTGTATGAATCTTTATTCGAGCACTATTGTACCTTATCACAGTAGTATCTACAACAATAAAGACAAGCTTTCTAATAAACCTTATAACACTTCAAAATAGATTAATTATTTAGTTATGCATTTAATGTTTTATGTAATTTCCTTTAATGCTCTAAGTAATTAAGTAATCAATTAAACCAAATTAAGCTAAATTAAATAGCCATTAATTAAGCATATAAGTATGACCACTTTGAACATACACTTGTCACTTAGTAATCCAAGTAACGCTTAACGTTTGATAACCCAGTAGTGTTAAATGTGTTTAGGATCTATACAACAAGTGGAAAAAAATGCTTATGTTAGAATTCATTAGGTGTAGCTAATTAGATTACATTAGCAATCTAATTATTTTATTTCATACATTATTCTTTACCCTTAGGTGACTTAAAACATAAAACATAAAAATGATAAAATCATATGCCTCAATTGCACTTAACCATACATTTGCATTTCACAAGTGTAATTAGGAAGACAATGATTACAATGGTTAGTTTCACTTCCTAGAGACTAGTGTACTTAGAAGGCTATAAGTCCATGGAATTCAAGTGGATCTCATGTGACCACTTAGTGATTCGTATGGTTGAGTGTATGATCTACTCACCACTCATCATTGGTGCCATTCCTGGGTACTTATAGTTTGATACATGCACCATCTAGCAATTAGTGAATATTATTTAAGCTCATTGCAATAAATCCTAAGGTCACAATCATTTGAAAAATAATAATTATAATTATAATTTAAGCATATTAAGTTTTTCTCTAGTTCAAAATGTATTCTTCTCATAGGCATGATGAATCACAACCGCCAATGTCCTAGGAATTCAAAGTGATATACACTCATCTAGATGAGTTTATACTTAATTTCACCTTCATCCTGCATCAGGATGAATAGATGAAATGGAGAGATATTGAATACATTAAAATTATGACAAAGATGAGCCTTTGCTGGCAACTCGAAGCATGCTAAACATTGCAGAGGTAGTCAAAATTCCAACCAAGAATGTAAAAGATAGCAAAATCAAGAGGTTGGATATGAATAATATCCCTAGATTTGAGAGGGGATATAACTCATATCCACATACCCATCTTCAAGCCTTTCACAATGCTTGTGCCTTGTAGAAAATAGAAAATAACTAGCAAAAACTTAAGTTGTTTCTCAAGATACTCATAAAAGAAGCAAAAATTTGATACTACTCCTTGTAGCTAGAATTACTTCATAGATGGAGTACAATGCTTGTGTTGTACAATAACAAATATCAAATGTACTCAAGAGTGTTTAATTTGAGAAAGAAAATCTAAGGCTATTGATAAGGAACACATGAACCCTTGGACACAACTATGGGCAGGTATTATTTCATTTTTCATAAATGTCGTAGACATGATTATTCTCAACAAGAGCAACTTCGCCATCTCATAGATGGACTCCAACTAAAAATGAGGAGAACTCTTGGGATCTATGCCTAAGGGAGACTATTAAAACTAAGAGCCTATTACATTTAAAGGGTGATTGAGTAGGTTACAAAAGAAGAAAGTGAGTTAAGAAAATGAAAAATTGCTAAGGAGTATAACTAGGACCCTTCCATCAAAAAATGGAAGGTCTAATTCTATGATAGTGAGGGGAAGGCATCATTGAATAAAGCAATGTAGCAAAAAAACTTGCCAATTCAAAAATTTGTGTCTAAAATTTTAGGTAATTTTGACAAAATGTAAGAATCTTTAGATGAAAAATTTTTAACTGCTTTGAAAATTATAGAAGAATCTAAACAATGAGATGGTAATCAAGACTATAAGAGAAGAAAAGAAGCTAAACATGCCTACCAAAGGGGTAAGGGAAAAGGTACAACAATATAAGAGGTTGTAGAGTTAGAATCAGATAATGATGGTGGATGTAACATCTGCCAATATGAACATCCTAAGGAATGTTTTCCTATTTTGTCACATTTAAAAAAATTTGGGATGTATGCTCTAAATCCTAGACTAGCACAAAGGAAAGAATCCAAAAGGTTTCCTTATCCTTAAAACAATCCAAGGCAGTTCCACGAGCAACAACAAGCTTATTATCCAAGTGAAGCTTCACCATAATCATATGAGTAATATCAATAGTGGCACCATCCACATTCGTGGGGGATGCCATCACCTAGGCAATAGTACCCTGATAGGAAACTAGATTTGAATGGGTACTATGCTTAGCAACCCATGTCTCCATGTGACTCTTCTAGTCACGCTTCTTTCCAACATTACTACTACCCTCCAGAGCATTATAGAACTTCTTCTTCATCTGCTAGAGGGAAATCCTGGTATCCTTATCATCCTCCTCATTTTTCAACACATATTTCTTCAACCTTTATCCAATTACTGTCTTCTCCATCCATGCAGGGAAAAATTCCCACACAGCTATAGCAATGTAATGCTACTAGGGCTATAAACTTACAACTAGCTTCTTAGTTGAGTGCTTTAGAACCTAAATCGCGTAAAAGGTCATTCCTCTAAACCAATATCTATACAAAACTATCATCAACTTATGTGAATGGTTGCCCTATTTCTCCTTCACCCTTTACATCCATTCCTTTCAATAGCCCTTCAAACCAAATGCCCTCCAAGATCTACATAGTCATGTTAACCCATGTTGTATCTGATTCGATCAAGATTGGCAACCTTCCCATGGAAAGAGTTAATCCTAGAAGTCCTCTTATCTACTTGTAGATTGTAGCAAATTAGCCATTCTAGGATTTTCTCAATTTAGGTTCTTGTGTTAATATGATTTTCCATGAAATTTATAATTTCTGGAACCTATCTTCTCTCAAGAATAGTAATATCTATTTAGAATTGGCAAATTAATCCATCATTATTTTCTTGGGATTAGTGAAGGACATCATGACCACTGTATGTGGGTGGTCATATCATGCTAATTTCCTAGTGATTAAAGTTGATAATTACAAGGGATACTTTTCAATCATTATGATAAGGGCTTGGTTGAGCATTGTTGATGCACGAATTGGAATTAAATATCTTTACCTAGATATTTTCAAGGAAAATGCTTTTTGAAAGATCAAAAAGAAGAGAGTTCCATGCATCACATACAGTGATACTAGGTGCAACTATGTGTAGAAACTCTGGTCTATTAAAAGCATATCACTCAAAGCATGTAAATAGTGTGTAGATGAATCTAAAATCCAAAAGTTCTTGTATGCAACATCCACAACAAAAAGAGAGCACTCAGTGGCTAATAGTTGATTCTAAAAGTAGCACACTCCACTTGGAACCTACTGAGAACCTAACTTGTGCCTATGTTGAAGGCATGAATGAACTAGATCAAGTTCATTGCCAACTCTTTGATGATGAACCTAATGATACCAATTGGAAAGAGTTGAAAATCCCTAAAAATTTTTAAAAGGAGCCCTTAGAGTTGAAAACACTACTTACTAACATGAAGAATACATTTCTGAAAAATGACAAGCTAGTGATAATCAATGTCAATCTTACTTCTAAGCAAAAAAAGATGTTGTTGAAAGTGATCAATAACTAACCAATAGTCTTTTCTTGGTCATATCCTAAACTCATAATGATTAATCCTAGGATATGCTAGCATCACATCTATACCAATCTAGCTATAAAGCCAAAGAGGTAGCTGCAATGGTGACTAAACCCAAAATTGAAGTAGATCATCAAAAAGAAAATTGAACAACTCCTCAAGGTAGGATTCATCTATCCAATTATAGATAGCAAGTGGGTTAATCCACTTGTAATCATGCTAAAGAAAGATGACAAGTGGCAAGTCTATATTGATTTCAAGCTATTGAACATGGCAACATTCAAAGATCATTTTCTACTGTTATTTTTGGGCCAGGTGTTGGACACTATTTCTAAACATTGCTATTATAGCTTTTTGGATGGTTATAATGGCTATAAAAAAATTTATATCACACCTGAGGATCAATCCAAAACAACATTCACAAGTTCCTAGGGCATTTTTACATATCGTAAGATGCCCTTTGGTCTATGTAATGCCCCTACAACTTTCCAATGCTTAGTCTTGAGCATTTTTCAGTAGTAGATTGGTAACAAGGTGCAAGTCCTCATGGATAACTTCTCCACCTATGGTGCTATATTCAAGCAAGTGTTGCATTTCCTTGAGAAAGTTCTTAAAAGGTGCATGGAGACTAATCTTTAGCTCAATTGGCAAAAGATCCATCTACTGGTCTAGGAGGGCATTGTGTTGGAACATAGAATTTCTCAAGTAGGGATTGAGATGGACCCTAAAAATATTTAGGTCATCCAAGTAATAACCCATCAACCTGAAACTATTAAAGATGTCTGGTCATTCCTTAGAAACACTGGCTACCACCAATAATTCATAAAGAATTTCTATAAAATTGAAAAACCATTGGTCAAGCTCACAAAGAAAGATGCTCCATTCATATGGACCAAGAAATGTGAAAAGGCATTCCAATAGCTTAAGGAGAAGCTTGTAGAGACTCCAATTCTACAAGCACTTGCTTGGTCCCGTCTATTTCACATTATGATGGATGCATCAAACTATGCCTTGGGGGCCATGCTTATGTACTTGGATAATTAAAAATGTCCATATTACATCCACTATGCAAGCTAATGCATTGTGGGTGCATAGCTTAATTACACCACAAGAGATAAAGAGCTAATGGCCATGGTGTATGCTTTGAAGAAGTTTAGGCACTATGTGCTTAGATACAAGGTGTTTGTGCACACTGACCATGGTGCCATTCACTTCCTAATGAATAAACTAATGATGAGACCTTGTGTCATATGGTGGCTAGTCATCTTACAAGAGTTATATCTTATAATGATAGATTGAAAGGGGACTAATAATGTGGTCACTGATCACCTATCTTAGTTACAATGGAATAATAAAGAGGATGAGAGCCCACTCTCTGATCAATTTCTTTATGAACTCCTCTTTGTTAATGTAATAAATGAACAAGTGCCCACTGAACCAAAACAGTATTACAGCATCTTCACTTATCTTCTAACTCAAGAGAAGCCATAAGAGTTAGACCATTGAAAGAAATAATAGTTACTTCATGAGGCCAAATGCTTCATGGAGATTAATGAACACCATTACAAGGTGTGCACTAATAGCCTAGTTCATTGGTATGTTTCTAATGCTAACCAACTACACATTCTTTAGGATGCTCATAGGGGTTCTTATTAAGACCACCATGCAAAAATATGCATGGCTATTAAAATCCTACTGAAAGAGTACTATTGGCCAACACTCTTCAAGGATGTCCATCAATTTATCTACTTGTATGAACACTGTCAATGAAATGGTGGGATAACTGCTTGAATGGAGAAACCTTAGTAGTGGATCCAACCATTGGAACCCTTTGATAGCTAGGGCATAGAATTAATGGGGTCCCATCACACCCATGTCAAATGGAAAGACATACATAATAGCCACTATTAACTATTGTACGAAATGGGTAGATGCAATAGTTGTCACCAACTATACATCTTTCACTGCTACTCGGTTTGTACAAAAAAATGTTGTAAATAGGTTTAGAGTGCAACATGCACTAACTTTAGACAAAGATACTCATTTTATACTTGCTACTTTTTGCAAGCTCATGCAACACCTAGGGGTTTAACATAAATTAACAACACCCAACCACCCCTAAGCCAATGGTCAAGCAGAGGTTACCAATAGAGAGATTACTTAAATCTTAACAAGAACAATTAGCAAATATAAGAGATACTATAGCACAACACTTAACAATGTCCTCTGGCCATACTGCTCAACATGGAAACTTCCTATAGGCTACTCTTCCTATAAGTTGGTGTATGGAAGATTACCAACTTTTCAAATTCAATCCAAGCTCCATACACTTTCAATAGTGTGTGACCTCAAACTTCACCTGAGCCTAGAACAAAAAGAGAGATTGATCAACCTTAATATAGTAGTTGAGAATTGATTCATGGCCCTGTCTTGAAATGGAGTGTACAAAGCATTCAATAAACAACACCTTGACCTTATGATAAGGAAAGTGAAACTTCAACCTAGAGACAATGTCCTCTACTAGAACCCCACCCACATACCTCAATGAACTAAGTTCCAAACATTCTGGGAAGGGCCTTATCTCATGTATGAAATCTTTCCTTCTAGGGCCATGTTGATCTACAAACTTGAAAGCCTAAACAAAAAGCAATTGGCCAACCTATAGTAACTTAAACCTTTTCATGAGCCCAAGCAAGCTAATGCATGCAATGTCTCATTGGATGGATGACCCTACTCAATCTTTTCGATCTCCTCCTTTTAACTTAGTTGTAGGAGAGATGGTCATCCATGCTAAGTATATAAGTGGCTCTTCAATTTTTCTACCTCTTTGTTCTAAAATTTTTTGTTTTACACTTTGTTGTTTTTACACTATTTTATTTTGCATTTTCTTTGTTTTTATGCATTTTTGTTTTACACTTTGTTATTTTTCCAAATTTTTGTTTTACAACATCATTAGTATGTTTTATTTTTCTTGAATATTTGTTCCAATTTCTTGTATATTTTTCTTTAATTTGGTATGAATTTTTCTTATTTTCTAATAAA
>MNCI01016108.1:17329-34192 GCA_015680685.1 Gnetum montanum | reverse complement strand
TTCTATGTCGACCAATAACAAGAAGTTGAATAAGTCTTTGCATGGTGTGGTTTCCATCCAAAAATTCATAAACAAATAAAATTAAAAAAAAAAAGAAAAAAAAAACATGTTGAGAATTTAAAGCACACCCCTTAGATAAAAAGAACAACCTACAAGCATTGGTTATGGGACTACAAAGGCATGTTACCCATGCCTGAAGTTCCCCTCTAACTAAGGTCCTTTCTCACTTCCTACTTCTCTTTTCTTTTCAAATAAGAAATGGTGGTTATCTGTGGGAGTATTCTTGTGTCTTAAGGGGATGGAAGAGTCCTATAATGATGATGTGAAGTCACTAAAAGTGGTTGGTTTTGGTCTAGACTAAGGATGGACTTTTATTGGGTCATTTAACAAGAAACTCCATAGGGAACTTCATGTGACCATGACTGGGAAATCCATTCAACTGTCTATCCCATCCATCAATGCTTTCCATAACTCACCTCACTATTGGTTTTCATGTTTTTGTTCAATGTCTTAATTTGACATGCTAAAATTCTTAAGTAGATTCTTCCAGATTTGATCCTTAACTTTTAGTAACCACTAATCAACTTTGGGACCCATAGACTCCTTGGGATGAGGTTATGCAAGGGAAAAAAGGGCATAAGCCTGCAATGGGGGGGACCCACTTGCATAGCTCTTGGTTGGGATAAATAAGTTCCTTATCCTTAGACATTTTTTCAATCAAATCTTTTGCATTCCCCATCAGTGGCATCCAACTATGTGCTCCTTAAGGTATTTCTCTAATCATTCTTCATCTTTTATGAAATCTCAAGCCCTCTTCATGCATCTCATTATGTTATTGGCTTCTTGGACTTTCATTTGATTCTAATTTTGTTCAAAAACTCCTAGTATTTTTCAAATTTTGACTTGGTCAACAATGGTCAATAGTCGCATCGACTAGGCACAATTGACACAGCTGACTACATCGACTAGGCCTTGTCAATGTAGCCTAATCAATGAATGGCAAAAATTCTATAAGGGGAGTTTACCATTTTCTTTGAATGTAAGGGGATTTTTTGCTATTTTTGAAAGCTCAAAACCTTCTAGAGTCTGTAACTTTCAACTACTTATTTGATTCACTTTGTCCTTTAGTCCTCCAACTTTCAGATATACACTTTATGTCATGAGGGTCAAAAACCTTAGGTTTTTGATAAAAAAGATTTTATAATTTTTGTAACTCCCCTATGGATTTAATGAATAAAATAATATTAAATCATCAACCTATGAAAGTTAAACCCTTCCAACAAACTTCAGTACCCTATTTAATCAAATAATATAAAAATAATCAAAATGACCATGATCACAGCTTAGCCACATAGAGATAAGGTACTTAAAATTTTTTAAAGTTATACAATAAGTGCTAATGCTCGGTCATGTTGTGATTACAAATGGAACTAAGACCAAAATGCTTGTAGGAAGGAGAACCATCCTAACCAAGGGACAAATGACTTAGAGCTAGAAAAGAGCAACAAGAACAAGGCTAAAAATAGGCAATAGAAACTCATATGACTAGACCTTTTTGAGAGGAGCCCGAAGTGGAATATGTCCAACATATTTCCTAGAAAGTAATCATAACTAAAGAATCCCATCAAGATGAGGCACCAAGACCAATTCCAAGACTTGAGGTCACATTGACTCAAGCTTGCCTTGATCAGATCAAGCCTTGTGAAATCCAATATTTATTTCTCCAAGAATTGAACTTTGGACCATTCTTAGAATATGCTCCACCAGAAGTTAAGAAATAGTTACAAAACTCTCATATGTAGCCAATCATCATTTCTGGTGAGGAATGGTATATGGAAGAGACATATCTCTTCTAGAATAGTAGGCAAGTAAGAGTCATTGTGAAGATCAAGGACATTCAAATGTCCTACTAGGTGGAGGCCATTGTTCAAGTCCTTAGGTTGCCTGATATTAGAACAAATTTGGTAGAGATATCCATAGAAGTAGACCTAGAGGCAAAGGAGTGGACCCAGTGATGTTATGAAGTGGACTACAAGAAGTATGGTGCACTAACCCTAGTAAAGCATGTATATTTCAAGATAGTAACCTATCATCTCAATCCAATGATGAGGCCCAATAAGGTAACTACCTTTGCTACCCATGCATGTGCTACTATAAGTGGAAAATTCCCTATCAATTTTCTACAACTAATCTATCTAGAGATAGAGAAGATATTTAAGGAAAACGAATATGAAAGAAAGGCCCTGCCCTTTCCCTATCTCATTAGAAAACTATGTAAATGGGCAAGAATAGTTTTCTATTCTAATGATACAATCAAGCTTGCTCCTTCTATCTCTTGGGTAGAAATGATGAAAGAAAAGACCCCTATCACAACCAAGGAAAAGGACCAACAACCACCACCTCCACCACCCACACATGAAACAACATTGGAGTTCCATGTTTCCCTTGAATGAAGGCATGAGATTCAAGAGAAAATCTTGCATGAGTAGATGCATCAATTAAGAATGCATGGTGGTGATCTATCTATGTATCACCTAGTGATGAGTCACCTTAATGAAGTGGCTTGAACCAACAACTAGATGAAGGGAGGTGGGCCAATTTTCTTAGACCAAAGAATGTAGCAACCTATGAGATTAAATCCTAGTTCTTAAGAGGTAATGGCATCTCCCTCACAATAGGAACAATTCCTAGAAATCTATGGGAATGCCACTACTTTCTTAGTGCATCTAGAGGAGGACAAGGGGATAACTATCTTGGTGATGCAGCACCATGGACAAGAAACAACAGCAAAGGTGGTTACTAATAGAATCACTAAGGGATTTAATGCACCTATGACATCTATACTAAATGTTTCTACACTCAAAGATGTACAAACATCTATAGAAATATTTAGTAGTAGACTAAGCATAACTCAGCACAAGGAGTTATTAAACCGACTAGAGGGAATTGGGCAACCAATTCTAGATGGCTTTGACCCTTCAAATACAATCATTGTAACCTAGTTGAAGCTATTGGAAGTAAGGAGAAAATGCATTATCATAGAATGGTAACTTGAAATATTCTAGGCTTAAAACCAACACCTAGCTATGAAGGTTGTTGAATTAAGAGCCTGCCTTGCTAATCCTACATTCCTCAAGCCTACACTGACCCATGATGAATCTTTTCAATAACTCTAGGACAAGATCAAGAAGGCTAAGGATGTGAAGAATATTATGATCTTTGATTAATTCTTGGCCAATGTCATCATGCATAATATCCAAAAGTCCTTGGATTAGACTCACTAGGAGAATGTCACTTTGATTGTAGAAAATCTTCACCTGTGAAATGTTGATGTGTAGAAGCAAAAAATACAAAATTTTATCCATCAATAATAGAAGCAACTAGCTAAAGTAAACACTAAATTGAGGAGATTGATAGCTAAAATAGAAATCTCTCTATGGAGGAAATCTAAGCTCTCTACCAAATATCTACAATAGAGGTAGATTCCTAGAAAAATGAGGCTCTCAAGTTTGAGTCAAAAATCACTACAAAGATTAGGTCAATCTACAAAAAAATCAATGAAAAACATATTCAAATGATGAAGGAAAAAGTTAATGTGGTCCTCCAATAGCTTAAGGAAGGAGGTAATGTCTAGTAGCTTATCTTTGATGGGCTCAATAACTACAACAACACAAAGATTCACATGAAGGAGCTATAGATTGAAGAGATGAGAGAGTACATGAAGTTAGCTAATCTCTATTATGAAAATCTAGTGATGCTAACTGCTAGATGACCATGGTTTGAATTGGAGAAATAGATGGCCAGTTTGTACTTATTGCACAAGGCTAAGTTCAAACATCACAAAGATAAAAAGCATAAGCTTGAGGTGGCAAATGCAAAACTCAATGTTATTAGGTAGTGCTTCATTGATCAATGGTCTATAGCTAAGAACTTGGCCAAGAGAATGAGTAACTACCAAAAGCTGCAAAATGTAGTAAATGCATTTGATGTTGAACACAAACTCACTACTAGTTTGTCAATGTAAAGGAGATGTTCTTGGAAATGCCCTATCCTTGGGATATTCCCACATTTATGATACAACGTGGACCATGAATGATCCTAGAAGTAAGGAGGAGAAGATGAAGGCATTGTTGGATGCCTTCTATCTTCCACCAGAAGTTGTACCTACCATAGGACAACCATAACCACCTCAACCACCACATGCACCTAAAGTAGGAAAAGGTCCTTGGACCCTCACGAACCTCCATTTCCTAGGACCATTTCAACTTCTTCCTCATCTTTTTTCCATCATAGGAATCGTGTTTGTCATTTTTGTCCTAGTGTTCAATTTTATTGTCCTAAACACCAAAATTTTGTAATGATTGTAATTCTATACACTTGGGCACTTAGCATTTATTTTTGTTTGTGTTTGTGAATGTCAATATTTAGTCAATAATCTCATACCTTCCCAAAATTTTATAAGAAACATGTGTCTCCTTTTTTGCACACCAAGACGAGTTTTCATTCAATCGTGGGGTTATGATGAGTCATGTTTTCTTGGGTTCTATCAATAAGGCCTCATCAATGCAACCCCATCAACATGACCTCATTAATGTGGCTACATTGACATGAGATTCGATGCATTAACATATCCTCATCAAAGCAATGTCCATTTTTGCCTATAAATACATGCTCGCCCATCATGTTTATGGCATCTTTGATCATAGTTGTAGTAGAGCTCTTCTAATTTTTTTTCTTGAAAGTTAGAATATTTTTCTAAGTGTCCATAGTAGGATTTAAAGAGTGTATAGATATTTATTCAAGCACTATTGTACCTAAGCACAATAATGTGTATGGTAATAAAGATGAGCTTTCTGATAAAGCTTGCTACACTTTAAAATAGATTAATTATTTACTTATGCATTTAATGTTTTATGTAATTTCCTTTAATGCTTTAATTAATTAAGTAATCAATTAATCTAAATTAAATATTTATTAATTAAGCAAATAAGTACAACCACTTCGAACATTTACCTGGTACTTGGTAGTCCCAGTAACACTTAACATTTGGTAACCTAATAACATTAAACATGTTCAGGATGTGTACAACAAGTGGGAACAAATGCTTATGTTAGAATTAGTTAGGTGTATCTAGTTAGATTAAATTAGAAATTTAATTATTTTATTTTATACATTATTCCTTACCCTTAGTCAACTTAAAACATAAAACATAAAAATGATAATAATCGTATGCCTCAGTTGCACTTAACCATATCTTTGCATTTCATAGGTGGAATTGGGAAGATAATGATTGTAACAGTTAGTTTCACTTCTTAGAGACTAGTGTACTTAGAAGACTATAAGTCTGTGGAATTCAACTAAATTGCACATGAACACTTAGAGATTTCTATGGTTGGGCGAAGGGTCTACTCACCGCTCATTAATGTTGTAGGTTGATGGTATTCAAAAGGGTAGTAGTAGTGCATTAAGGTATGGGTAATAGAACCATTTAGAAAAACAAATTATTAAACATAATATCCATAATAATCTAGTTAGCAACATGGATATTGTTGGTTTTTTGATGGCATTCCCCATGATTATGGGATTTACCACTACTGTTGATAATAATTTTAAGGTTGATAAGGAGTCCCACTGGGATAGTACCATTGATTGTATGACTATCTATAATTTCTTTGTGGATAAGATAATCTCCTGCACATCTAAATTTTCACAAACTTGGGATTCAAAGCAAAAACCTCAAACAGTTATAAATGTAACATTACTAGGCAATAATCCTTTCGATATTCATATTGATAGATGTCACATCCATCTTTCTCTGAATTTGAGTCTGCAACGTCTTCTACTAGAATTATATTTCCTTTTTGTTGATAAGTATCCTTTCCTATTCTCTTATTCTTTTTCCTATTCTTATCTTAATCACTTAATCCTACTTTCTTTACCTTCTCCTCTATGATTTTCAAGTTTTTTGTAACTTTTTTATCCATCAACTCCCACATCTTATCTACCCTTCAATCTCAGTGATATGCTTTTGTATTGGTAATTTTTTATGTGAAATAAACTCATCAAAAGTTGCCTCTTCTTCTTGATCATAAATATGGATCTCTTTTTTTCAAAGGGTTGGATCCCAATTAAATTTTTTCAATGCTCACTATTTTACACAACTCCCTTTCTTCTTTTGCAAATTGTTTAATTAACATTTGTATCTAATGGGTTCTCAGTTTTGATAATCTTTCTTGGGCATAGATCCTAAGGTCATTCCTTGTTTTGTTATGAAGCCCATCTATGATGTGATGAAGTTTCTCTTTCTGAGAAAATCCATGGCCTCAGCATCTATGCAGTAGAGAATAGTATCTACCCAATGTTGCATCAAGGAATTCATGGTCTTCTTACTTCCATCCTTGGATATTTTTTCTTATATTAGACACTCTTGAATAGGTTTGATATTTCTTATTGAAGAGCTCAAGTATTATATACCATTAGTGGATTGAATCTAGTTCCAATAATCTATACCAACTTTCAACTTCTTCTATTAGTGTCCTAGTGAAGAGCTTAAGCTTTTGCTACTTACTTTCAATATTTTGCAAGGTGTATGCATCATAGAAGGCTTGTAAATGATGTTATGGATTAGAGTTATAGCCTCCCTCAAATTTAGAAATGTTATTCATATCAATTCATTTGATGTGGCTTTCCCTTTGATGCCTATGGAGTATTCTAATTGCCTTCATGATTTGTTTCATACTTCTAGTAGTCAACAAGATTTCATCATCATCAGACATGTCATGATCATAATCTCTATTTCGATTTGTCTGATTATGACTATCTTGTCTATGCTCCATTTGATACCTTACATCTTGTTTTTCATTTTTATTTGTATCTTCATCTTAATCTATTAATGGAGCTCTATCTCGGTACCTATGTTCATCTTCGCCAAAACTAGATGTTGAGGATGAAGAGGAAGATGGTGAACTAGGAGAATCATCATGGCTTTTATATCTCCTGCTATGGTCTCTTGCTTCATCTCTTCTAGTTTTATAGAAGAACCTAGGCCTTGAGGTCCTCCTTGTTCTCATCATGTGATGAACTATCAACCCTATATGAAGAGGAANTTGTTCTCATCATGTGATGAACTATCAACCCTATATGAAGAGGACAAATTTTTATTTCATAATGTATGTGACTTAAAATATTTGTATTTCCTAAAAGATGAATTGCAAATCTTTTACAACAATCATTTATAATATAACCAATCTAGATTACTAAAACCATTCGAGGCAATGATGCCAATGATAAGTGATAATGTTTCCCATATGCCCAACCATATGAATCACAAGCATTCATGTGCAAGCTAGTTAAATTTTGTGGATTAAATTAGTATGTCATTTAGATCATTAAGTGTTAATCATAGGTCATTGTCTTCTCACTTTGACCATTGGTAGCTTTGTCGTGTATGGCTTAGTCCAAAGTGAGGCATATGATTATTGATGCTATGCGGCTATGGCTAAGCTATATAAAAATATGAATGTTAATTATTTAATTAATCTAACTAATAATAAGAAGATAAATCCTAAACTATCCTAAGGATGATGAGTATCCATTCCCAACTTACCAAACATGTCCTAAACTCACATACCCACTAATAGGATTACTAAGTGTTATGCTACTAGGCAAATGAAGCAATAACAATGCTAGGATTCCTAAGCAAATATGTGTTTATGCTCAAAACTAGTCACATTCATTCCACCAATTGATTCATATGCATGAAAATGTAAATATTAACTAAGTATTTAGAAAGTAAATTGCATTAAAAGTAAACCTATTCTAAGTCAAAGTGCTACAATGAATATGAGTCAATTTCAATCTTATTATCATTCATGGAATGTGTCTAGGTACAAGGCCACTTGAATAAGATTTTGTATAATTGACTCAAATCCATGTTGCAGGTACTCACTAACTATTTGCTAAGATTACGAGAGAAACTACAAAAGTTTAGCCACACTATTGACCAAATCATGCCTCTATGCAAAGGGTGTGTGCATATACATAGGCTTTAGGCAATTTAACATATGCATATGCACCAACACATCCAAGGATATGTCGATGGGGCTACATTGATACGGGTGTATCGATGTAGCTACCAAACATATTGATGGAACGCGATATCGCATGGGCCTCATGATATCGCGTACACAATATTGTATCCTCCCCCACGATATTGCGTACGCGATATCACGATGCATCATCATATCTATAAATAAGAGGTAGCTCTCCCTTGTTTCCTCATCCTAGGCTAGACAGTAGGGAAACTCTGGCAGATTGATCACTCCAGAAATAGAATATTTTCCATGTGCCCATAGTATAAGTCCTAAAGTGCACGGATCTTTATTCGAGCAAACATTGTACCTGAACACAAGTTTTTGTATGACAATAAAGACAAGCTTCTTGGATAAACCTTGCAACTCATGGAATAGGATTTTATTTATTGTTATTTATTATTTGTTATTTATTATCTATTATTTACTATTTTTCTTCTCAACCCTTCTCTCCTAGTTAAGTGCCTCAGTACGACCACTTCGAGCACGTGTGTTACACGTGGTGATCCTAGCAATGATTAGTGTTTGGTAGCCGCGGTTGCATCAGTTCAGGGTGTGTATGGTAAGTGGGAATGGATGTTGACGCTAAGCTAATTTAGACTTAGTTCATTAATTAGAGTCAGTTAGTTAATCTCTTCAACCCTTCAACTCAATAGCATAGGAGATAAAACAGAAAAAACTATAAAAATCGTATACCTCGGACTTACTTAACCATACGCTGTGACAACTGCAAGTAAGTCTGGGAAGACAATGAATGATAAACCCTAAGTGTTCCATGGGGCGTGTAGGCACTTAGTGTGTAGAGTTCGATTAGATCATGCGTGCTACGCTCGTATTCGTATGGTTGAGTGTAGGGGTATCTCACCACTCATCACAGATGATGCTTCCTTTGGATACAAGTACACCTTAATTAATCTATAGTTCACAATGTTGACTCATGAAAATTCTTTTCCTTCTTTTTCCATCTTATATGTTCATGTGAGTAACAATGTATTTTAGTCTTTAGCTCTAGTACTTCATGTGCAATTTGTAAGTTAAATTCTTGACAACTTCCTTTTGTTGCAAATTTTATTCATAACTTTTGCATGGCTTTATTTATCAATTATGGTTACATCCTTTAATGCTTGTCATTCCATCTTCACATGTTTCATATGACCATTATATGAACGTAGTTTCCATAGATATATCTTTCACATATATTTTTTTCTCAACTAAATTATATATTGAGTCTTTGTAAACCAATGATGTACATCATATTTCATATGATAGTCACATTCCATGGATATGTCTTTAATAAATGCTTTTGTATTAACTAAACCTTCATTGATTCTTTGAGTCTTTGTCAACCAATAATGTATATCATATTTAATGCATCTCTTCTTGTTCTTAGATGTGTACTACTTCACCTTGTTTTTCATAAGTTGTATTCTTCATAAACCATTGCGACTTTTATGTTCATTGCTTATCTCAAATTTCATTATTTTAATTTATTACCACTAACCATAACATCATTTCAAATAATCCCTACTTATCCATTTTTGCTTAAAATGGATCAAAACTTGTTAATCTTCTATGCTTCTCACGAACCTATGCCCCAAGAAACAACAAAAATGATAATCAATTCATGATGCCCCCACTTAAATGGAAAACTTAAAAGCCTCATTCATCACTCCTGCATGTTCGCGGGAATCGTTGTTGCCTAGTACTGCTTGCTAAACCGCCACGCACTGTACATGGGGATCTAAATTAACATTAAAAATACGTTTAAAAACACCAAGAGGGTCATCGTTGGAACTTTTAGAAGCAATACAATACAATACAGGGCGCTGTTGATTGAAAGCATTTAAGGACCTTGTCCATGCAAGCTATGCTAGTGTGTTCATTTATTTTATTTATCTCCGACGACGCAGCAGTCCAGCACATAAAATTGTAAAGCACATGCGTGCACGTCAGCCACATCTCATTTATTTTATTTATCGTGGACGACCCAGCAGTCCAGCGTATAAAATTGTAAACAAATGCGTACACGTCAGCCACTGCCGGCCCTGGAAAGCTTCTGATGCAAGGAACTGTTCTCACTGGTTCAAGGTTCGATTCCAACTGCACACAACACTGAGCGGGCCCACCCATGGCCCTAAAACCTTCGTTGCTCTTCATAAAGTGGATGCATGAAATTACACATCAGTAGGCCCCACCGTCACCAACCCAATTCACACGCACCATACCAGTGTCTCTGCTGTTTCTCAATTATTATCATTACCCTGTCCTGCACACATTGTTGTTGCACATGTTTTTTGTAATGGGAAGATTCATGGGCACCCATTTCTGTGCTTTCACAGATTCTTTTAAAAATCATTTTGGGTTTTTTAATGTTGCCGTAAAGCAGAGTTCTGAGGTTTTTGAGGTGAATCCATTTCCTCTTCATCTGGTCATGTTTGCATGAATCAGGCTTCTGTTGAACTAGTCATGGGCGAACAAAATTCCATGAGGTGAATGCACTTCCCATTTTCTGGTCATACTTGAATGAATCAGGTTTCTGTTGAACTAGTCATGTGCAAAGAAAATTCTTTGATACCAGAGCTTCAAAGATCGGAATTCTAAAATGGGAAGTTGCAGAAATCGTGAGTTGCACATATACATCCGAATTCTAACTTGACAAGTTCGCAAGATCGTGAGTTGCACAGACCCAAATCTAAATACGGGGAGATCCAATGATCCAACCGAGGCTCGTCTGCTGCTGTCCTGGATCCAGAAAGAAAAATATGTACACCATGCAATTGTGCAAGCCCAAATAATACCATTTGCTGATTGCTCACGCGGTCGCTGTCCGCCTGTCCCTTCTGCTGAGCATTCGATTTCATTTTTCCAAATTCACCAATAATGGTAGGCGGTGCTCACTGTGATCAGCTGTTTCCTCAAATTTCCGTCTCTCGAGCTTTGAACAAAGTTTTGTCTGGGCTCGCTGAGAACATAATCCTAAATCCTAAATCTCGTCTTTTGCTGTATCCAGAACAACATAACCATACATGCATAGATGCATCCAATAATATCACGGATTCACTTGACCAACGCACAGAAACAGTCACTGACGGCGGCGACGGCGAGGGACCGGTCAAAGGTGGTGGTGGCGGAGCCGCTGGGCGAGGCGGGGCTGCAGATTCTGAAGGAGTCGACAGAGGTGGCCTGCTGGTACAACCTGGAGTGCTAATATATTGCTTAAATTTCGAATACCAACAAATTAGCTTTATATAAAAATTAAGTTTTCACCTTGAAATCATCCAACTAGAATTATTTTTTTAAAAGTTTTTCTATTTTATTTTATTCAATGATTCTTGATGAAGACTTAGACCCATACAATACAACCACAAAGTATGGTATCTAAGATATTTTCAAATTATCTAAGTTTATAGTATAATATTTAGTAGAGTATGGTATCTATACTCAGATAGAGTCCATGTTTTCAATCCTCTATACGTTCTCAATATAACTTGGTAGGATATATGGAGTTAATCCCTAAATTGAAGAGATTGAATGACTGAATTGCCAATATTATTAAAACATAAAGTCTCTTAAAATTTTATCTTGTTTTTTTTTAAAGAAAGACTCCCTTAGAAAGGACCCAGAGCTTGCCAAATGCAAATTTATTAATTCTTGTATCATGATATTGATAAGTTAAAAAATCAAAAATTTATATTAAAATCTATCAATGCTAGTGCTATAATCATAACATACATGCATGAATGTAAGCTTTGAGCTATGTAGAGTGTACTTCATGGATGTACCATAGTTTGAATATATTAATTTGAATATTTGAATGTAAATTTTAGAATCTTAATGAATTGGAAAAGGGACATTAGTTATTGAAATTATATATTAAATAAAAATAAAAATTTCAAGTAATCCATAGGTAATAAAAAAAAATAGAACATTTAATGCAACAATGGAGAATCTTAATTGATAGAATTCTGAAACCTTTACTAACATCTTGACATTAAATAAGCAAACAAGAATAAAAGGTAGACTGACCCATGTAACTTGGGCAATAAGGTAACACGTTATGGTTAACTTGGTTATACTCAAGCCATAGAGATACTTATTCTGAAATGGGGTTGAAGGACTGCTTTCACAACCAAACATCTCTTTAAGATTAGATTTCTAAACCTATCACATCATAACCTAGTGGGATGCTGACATACTGTGTTATGGCTTACCATAGCACAATTTATGGCTATGGACTTCCTGGGCATTTCGGTGGCCACCTGTCCAAACCAACACCCTTCCCACGATGGAAAGGGCACTGTCCAGGGGATGGAGGGGAGGGGATTCTTTGCAATAATTTCCGTGTGATGCTCCTTGTGCGAGACAAAAATAAGAGAGTGAGTTATTGGTTTGAAGAACCTGGTTCACAAAATTAAGCTATAATATATTTGATCTGAGGAGTGTTTATATTGCTTACTCAGGAAAAAGGAAACTTACAAAATCATGTGCCTCAGCAACTCTCAGCAGCAAGAGGAGGAGAAAGCAGAAGATTGCAATCTTCTTAACCTTCACATTCATCTTCATTGTGCTGTTCTATGTATTTGTTTCCTGGTTGGTTGTCGCTATTGCTTACTTCCAAGGCTCCTCTGTGATTGCGTGCATAGCCAATAGAACCAGCTGCATAATAAATAATATACCATTAGGAAGCCATGTTCCTTCCTTGTAGTTTCGCGGATCCGAAGTTGCAACATCGTTGGTGCATATATCGTGAAGACCAGGCATGAAGGCTAGGCTTCTTTGCTGCATCTTTCCACGGACTGCAGGAAAACTAGGCTTCTTTGTTCCATCTTTCAACCGGAAAGCTATGGCTTCTCTGCTGGATTTTTCAACGGTCTGCAGGAAAACTATGGCTTCTTTGCTGGATTTTCCAACGAACTGACGTTTACAATAGAAACAAAGTCAGAGCAACGATTAACCTTTTTTTTTTCTTCACCTAATCTGATTCCACCCGGTCCATTTCTTCTGCAAAGAGGTTGCTAACTTAATTCATTTTTGTACGCAGCTTTATTTTACTTCATGACTTACCCTGTATCCCTGTAGTCAAATTATTTCCAAAAACCCAACGATCATAATTTTGACAACCTTTGCTAATAAACTATTTAATAGAACAGCATAGAAATTTCTTTGGTATATATTTAATGCAATGCTATCAGGGCATAATGACCATTATCTATTATGCTTATGTTTGACTGAAGAACACATTTAAATAATGTAAAAACTTCTAAAATTCAAGTATTTGATTTTTCAATTTTTGCTTTTTGTTAAAAAGAGTTAAAATCTTTTACCTATTGCATACATGTTAGATGCCATCAACATGAGCATACACGTCCTGGTGGTAGCAATGAAAGTATACTAACAAAATTTGTATGCTCTTCCACTACTTAATTACTTAAGTTTTAATAGGCCCATGTACTTGTAAATGGAACGTCCCTCTACATCATCTGGTCCAATTAGCACGTGTTCCGATGAGCCAAAACTCCTTTAATTACTAAGTCTTAATAAATACATGCACCTACAACTGGGAACGTGGCTACACATCATCCCGTCCTTATTGCTAGTGGGAAAGCGGTGTACGTTTTCTCTGTCTTGATCTCTACATGGACCCATGAATAGTGGAAGCTGGCTATACGTTTTTCAGTCATTATTTCCAGTCCTAATCATTACATTGACCAGCGAGCAGAAGGAATACAGCTCTACGTCTTCCTGATTATAGGTAATGTGGTCCCTGTGGCAATGATTTATTACAAGGTGATAAATCTCAAAGTTTTGGTGGTTAACCACAGGTTCATTTTTCATTCCGAGTTGATTGGTAGACTTGGTTTTAATGTTTTATTAAAATAAAAAATATAAAAAATATTAAAATAAAAGAAACAACTAATAAAACAGATAAATCTACCAATAGTTTTGTAAGCATTTTGTACATTGTGTAGCTTCTTTTATTTACCTGATTTTACATTTGATTTAAGCTCTGCTTTTGCATTACGGTTAGAACTTACCTTGAAGTATGTTTAAAAACATTCATTATGCTGCAAAAGATATATTTGAAGAATATGTTAAATGGTTTCTGATATGGATTTTACCTAAAATAATGTGATCGAGTTTTTTCACCAAGATCACTGAATTTTTCCTCGATTTATTTTTCAAAGCCAGAAGAGATTTTTTTTTTTTTTTTTTTGGGTTTTTAATCATCATCCTTACAGTCAAATTATTTCCAACAACCCAATGATAAAGGCATGATCATAACCACTTTTTTTAAAGAAGAAAGATCATAACCATCTTTGCCCAACAAACTACTTTAATTACTTAACTTCAAATGACTACGCAGACCAGTAAGGCCAACAAACTACGTTAATTACCTAAATTTTAACATGCACCTGCAAGTGGAATCGTCAGTATCCCGTCCTTGATTACAACCTGGCAACCTGGATCAATGAGCAGTGACAAAGGAGCTATACAGTCTTGGTCTTCATTAGTACATGGACCAATGACGAAGGGGAACGCAACTACATGTTTTGCAGACCTGTCATCCGGTCCCTCATTACTATGTGGACTAATTGAGTAATCCGGTCCCTCATTACTATGTGGACAAACTGAGTAATGGGAAAGCCGTTATACGTGTGCTGCCTGATGTATTATTTTTTAAGGTAAGGCTGGTTGATACAAGACAAGAGTGTCCTAGTGAAAGCTAAAATCAACCAAAAGATATCGCAAGCCATATCTATAAATAAGACGCGGCACTCCCCTTATTTCCCAATCCTGCTAGAAGTAGCGAAGCTCTGGCAGATTGATCCCTCCAGAGTTAGAATTTTTCCCATGTGCCCGCAGTAGGAGTCCTAGAGTGAACGGATCTTTATTCGAGCAGCTTGTAACCTGAACCCAAGTTGTGTACGGCAATAAAGACGAACTTGATTGGATAAACCTTGCAGCACGTGGTTTTATTTATTGTTATTTATTTACTGCTTTCCTAGTGCGTACAAGTACGACTTGATTACGAGCATCTACGGATGTGTACGGGTAATCAAGGAATCGGCTGCTTGTCGCAACGCGTGAGTACGACTTAACTATGAGCATTGGCTGCTTGATAACCCAGTAGTGTATTCCAGGATCTGCGCTTGGTAATCCCAGTGGTAGTCCAATGTGTACGGCTAGTTAAGGAATCGGCTGCTCATCGTTAGGCTAGAACGTGTGATAAGTACGACTTAGTTACGAGCACCCACGGGTGTGTACAGCTAGCTAAGGAATCGGCTGCTTATCACACTTAAGCTAAATAGGTGCCTCAGTACGACCACTTCGAGCACTTGCGTTATGTGTGGTGATCCCAGTAACGATTAGCATTTGGTAAGCCACAGTTGCATAGTTCAGGGTGTGTCCGGTAAGTGGGAACGGATGCTGACACTAGTTAATTTAGACTTAGGACATTAGTTAGAGTTAGCTTAGTTTCTCAACCCTTCCTCCCATAGCTTAGGCGATAAAACTGAAAATACCAAAAAAAAAAACACCTACCTCAGACTTGCTTAACCATACACCATCACACTTATAAGCAAGCCTGGGAAGACAACGAACGATTAACCCCAAGTGTTTCTTGTGGTGTTAAGGCATTTAGTCTACGGAGTTCGACCGGATCGCGCATGCATGCTCGTATTCATATGGTTGAGTGTAGGGGTACCTCGCCACTCATCATTGGCACCGTTGTCGGGGACTAAGTGTTTTCACGCCAATTGAACATAAGGGATATCACTCACATCGTTGTGAGCCTAAACGAACCTTAGGGTTAATCAGTTAATCAAGAACAATAAATAACGGTAGAAATTGCACACCATTAGAAATGGCTTCTTCTCACGAAATCAACTCACCTAAGGACAACACAGGAGAAGGTCAGCATCAGATGCATAACTCAGATCAGCTAGGTCCTAAACAATCTAAGGTTACATATACTCATCCTGATGAGTATGTCCCTGACTTTACTTTTATCTTTCATCAAGATGAACAACTACGATGGAGAGATCTGCAAGGTAACATCGTGTTACCCCCAGATAGATCTGCCCCTAACATGCTTTTCCGTGCCTTAGCACAGACTGGCATGCAAGAACTGATTGCGGAATACGTTTTGGATGATTATGACATAAGGGATTATCATCCCACAAATGCCCAACGTATTCGGGACGCCAGGCAGGAGAGCCAACATTCACTGTTGAAGGGCAAGGTTCCCCATGTCATTAGTGAAATAGGAGACGAGGAACCCCTCACAATGGGTTTCTTAGAAAATGATGTTCCTCCTCCTCACTCTGGTGAAGAGGGTAGGCATCAGGGCATTAGATCAACGATACATATTCCAGGCTTTGATCCCCGTGACCACCAGCTGTTCACGACAGGAACAACAACTCACACTAATGACAAACACTTAGATCGTCACAACGATCGGGGCCGAAGCAGCCGAAGAGAAGGTAAGAAACATCACCATAGTAATAGATCCCCTTCTTCTTCTCCTTCATCTCACCATTCACACTCTCCTTCCACATTTGGGCGCAACCATCGTGAGCATAATGGGGAGAATAAAAGTAAAAGAGATGAAATGCCTCGACAAGAAGGTCAAGAGGAGTTAGGACAAGGGCAAGGACGTAGGGAAAGTAGGGAACCACCACGTAGACATCATAGACATCATGAAAGAGAAGATCATGACGAGCCCCTACTCGCAACCCGAAGTATGCTTAACATAACAGAGGCAGTTAGGATT
>MNCI01016108.1:0-13061 GCA_015680685.1 Gnetum montanum | reverse complement strand
TTTGGTAAGCCACAGTTGCATAGTTCAGGGTGTGTCCGGTAAGTGGGAACGGATGCTGACGCTAGTTAATTTAGACTTAGGACATTAGTTAGAGTTAGCTTAGTTTCTCAACCCTTCCTCCCATAGCTTAGGCGATAAAACTAAAAATACCAAAAAAAACACCTACCTCAGACTTGCTTAACCATACACCGTGACACTTACAAGCAAGCCTGGGAAGACAACGAACGATTAACCCCAAGTGTTTCTTCTGGTGTTAAGGCATTTAGTCTATAGAGTTCGACCGGATCGCGCGTGCATGCTCGTATTCGTATGGTTGAGTGTAGGGGTACCTCGCCACTCATCAGTAGGGATAAATGACTTGATGAAGGAGTATTTTGAGAAGCTAGGAAAGTAACATTTTTATTGGTATAAGATGATTATTTTAGAGGTTCAAGAGCTTTACCTTTCCCTTTATATTATTAACTGTCCCATTGCTAATGGCTATAAGTAAGGACTCAAACTTTCTTACATGTAGATAATAAGTGTAGCTTCAAAGATATCTTGGAGCTAATGTTCATCCATATGGTAGGGTAAATTAGTTGAAGCAGTTGTCCACCTTGAGAGGAACTTGCCTATTTGTTCATTTATAGCTTGTTTCATAAAGATAAATGACATAATACTAGTGCTTTGTGGCATGTTGAATTGAAAATATTCGACCAAGGTTGCAAAGTGTTATTCAAAGATGCACTAAATCCACTATGCAAGGATCTATACTACTTAAGCACCCTTCTAAAGAATGAGTTTGAAAAGCACCTAAGAACTATGTAAGAATAAGGGGATAGCATGCATTCATTCCTGAAAGTCACCATGTGGTTCACAAGGTGACTAGTTTCATCATTGTACTTGGTAAATGTAGAAAGAGAAATACCTTTAGGTAGAATGAACATAGGGATAGTTTGCTTGATAGGGTCATTAAACATTTGGTTTAGAGAGATAGATGCATCTCCTTGCATGGCTATAGTAGTATCTATCTTGTCTTCATTTCTTTAAAGTTGAGACATCATATATGAGAGTAAATCTAACAATTATGGATTCATGCCAGTAAGATTAACTAAATCTTGAATGAAAGGGGGAGATTGCCTTATAGCTCCTTGTTTAATGTGATGGACAAGGTTAAATGATTGTAATGAAATAATTGGTTTGGAAGATATTTAGGTGATATTATGCAAAAAATGATGCACTTGTTGAAAATGTAGGAATTGACATGGAAGGAAATGGTGGTAACATGCATTGAGGTTAAGAAGTAGAAAATGCATATAATGCTAGGTTGAATGTTTGAAATAATGTATGAGGAATGTTTATGCTATTTGTTGGGAAAGGATTATAAAGGAATCAATTAGGACCTAAAGTTGGATTGGAAAACTGTTGGGTGTTTGTAGTAGATGATGGATTTGTAAAAAGGGGATTGTGCATAGTTAAAATATTAATGTTATGTATGTGGTGAGACTTCATAAGAATGGAAATTGAATTGGGAATAATGTTAGGATTAGGATATTTCTTTAATCTTATGATATCATCCTCTATCATATGTACATCTTTTGAGTCAAGATCAATGCCAGGTTTAGTTCTCCTAGTAATTAGGATGTTAGAATTAAGAGGATAATTAACAATACTTTTCATTTTTTTCTTCTTTAATTTGTAGATGGACATTCTCTTAAATATTTTCCTTTTCTATGATGAATTTAGCATTTTTCTTTGCTTCACTATGATCTAGTTCAATTGGCTTGTCTAGATAGGATGGAAAGGAGGCATATCATTAACTTATTCATATTCTACAATGAGTTTAAACATCTCATGTATTAGCAAAAACATCTCATATTCTACCATGAGTTTAACTGATAATCTCTTTTATTGAGTCCTTCCTAAAATCCGTACATGCAAACAATATTTATAAGTTTATGAACTTTCCAAAAGTCATTTATTGAGGAAAATGCTATTGCTTTGATGTGTGTTAATGTAATCATAAGTGACTACCTAAACTATTATCAATGTCTTTAGTTTCTTGCAAATTACGTTAGAAAACAAAAAATTTAAGTAGGACATCAAAATTTAAAGATGTTAATGTTAATTTCAAATTGTAGGATGGACATTAATTTTCAAAGAAAACAATGTAACAAGGAAGGTTAACATAGGGTATGGGGGTTTTTATTGAGATCAAAAGTAGAGAATTAGGAAAGAAAAAATGTTAATGGAAATCAACAAAACTTCAAGTACTATTTAGGAAAATTCTAGAGAAACAAAGCCTAGTTTCTATCGAATTAACTCTTTTTCTAATGCCAAATATGTTGTGGTGAGAATTGATGTGACCAACTCACAACTCGTACAAAATATTGTATTTCCTTTTCTAATATTACCAATGCAAAACATTGTCTACAACTAAAAATAGTCTAAACATGTATCTTTAAATCAAATGAGGAGATTTTGGTTCAATTAATATAATAACCAACAGTAAAAATAATGTTGAAGCCAAGAGAAAGTGATTAAAAAATTATATGAAGCAAAAAGGGAAAAAATGAAAAAAAAAATAGAAACAATGTAAGAATAGAGAAAGAAGCAAATTTGTAGATAGGCTAGTAGAATAATGATAGAAAACATAATTCTATCAATTGAATTTACAAAATCAATATATCTATGCTAGGTAGAAGAGAACGATTGAAACAAAGGGGAAAACGTACCCTTTATTTTTAGAGAAACATTTATAACATATGATAAGAAAAACCCTTCTTTGTAGTATAAGACAAAGGGAGATTTAAGAAAGGGGAAATTTTAGGAAAGAGTTAAAAAATAAAAATAAAAATAAGCTAGAACCTATCGCAATATGTTCAAATAAGAACTAGCTAACTCAAAGGCTACTAATGAAGAGCTATGATCCCTTTATCTCTAATGCGTACACCTAATTGGATTTTCTTTTAAGATATGTATGAGTACTTGTAGAAACTCTGCCAGTTTTTAACATAGGTCATAAACTACCAGGTCCATTATCAACCCAAGTGGTTAGTTTTATCATTTTTTAAGATAAGAGGTTGTTGCTAATTGTGAGCTTGAATCCAGTCTTTAAAGTAGTTTTATTTCACTTCGGTGGTGCTATTCCGATCTATGTTTATAGTCAAATTATTTCTAATCTAATGATCAATACATGATCATAATTTTGACCACCTTGAACAAACTAGCTTAATTATTTAAGTTTTTACAAACACATGTATTTGCTAGTGGTTTTACGTTTTCTGGTAGACCCAGGAGTAATAAAAGCCATGTGATGACTTGGAAATAGTGTTTAGCAATATTAAGTAATAGGAGTCGTGATGATTTGGAAATAATGTTTAGCAATAGTGAAGAGTAACATGGTGAACCTATGAGCAATAGAACCCTATGACGAGTTGGGAATACCAAGTATTTAACAGATCACATGCAGTGCCATCCTGACAAAAAAATGGTAAGACCAATAACATAACATAAAAAATCGGTAAAACAGTAGTTGCCCATATAAAAAACACATTCTTGTAAATTGCAACATGATAGCGAATTTTTAACCTGCGTATCCCCATTCCCATATCCTTTCACTTTCCTATTCTGTATAATGTATTTCGTGGCTTTTGAGCAAGCGCCATTTGCAAAAGAAAAATAAGTAAAAGTTACATAACTCCCAACAAAATATTACGCCGTCGATTATTCATTTAAGGATATCCAGCAGAAAAGTTAAACAACAGAGAAAAACGGCAAAGGCAAGGCCGCAAAAAGATCATTCTCGTGCTCGGATGAAATTTGACATATTTAAATTTGACAGATTTATAGTATCAGCGGAACAATGCTCTGCCACAAACATTATGGTACATTTTTGCCTTCGTTTTTTTAAATTGCTTTCAAAATGTTGCTCTATACTAGTGCATTCTTTATTTGAAATTGCTTTCAACATGTTATCCTATAGTGAAGCATTTTTAAAGGTTAAAACATAAGCCATGGCTTAAGAAAATGCTATAGCCGGTGCACCTGCATTATGCATGTTAGAAAAAGTTAAAACATAAACATTGCTTACTAAAATTACTATCATGAATTATGATAAATTTGTTTTATGTATCACAGGGATTTTCTTGGGTTTTCCTTTTTCTACATTTAATTCCTTCCTTTCAATTGCAAAAATATTCTGTAACTTTTTTGTATATTTAAAAATTCTTAGAAATATTAACAATTTATAAAAATGGAAGATATTCTATTGTAATTTCCAATTTCATGCTAAAAAATTATATCTACTCTCAGATATATATAGCCAATCAGATTGGTGTGTCAATATAGTACCCATTAGAGGTGGAATATGTGACTTGCAAACCACAACCCTTATGTTCTAATCTATTGAGCAATGCTTCATCATAAGTATAAATGCTATTATTCCATTGCCATATTTTCAAAAACATAAATAATATATTTCTTTTGTTCTCTTAAAAAAAATTTCCATGTTCCTTAGCTTTGGAATGCAAATGCCTTTCCAACTGCTACGGAATGCACAAAAAACTTAGAAGTAAGGTTACAAAATAACTTACATGGAATATATTCAAGGTATTTTTGTGAATTTTTTGATGCAAAGGAGTTTATTTGTATGTTTAATTTTAAAAAATATTCGATTCTAGATTGTAACTTCCAAAAAAAGAGGATGTAAATAACATTTTTACTTTTAATAATTTCTAATTACCTTTTGCATTTCTAAGCATATTTGAAACTCCAAGAAAGCTAATTGCATATTTGAATGAAGTTTAAAAATATACCATTAGTTGATCTTCTCATATTATTATATACTTAGGAACTACACACATTACTCATTTTTTATTATGGCTACCTCTCATAGGTCCAAGAGTCCATAATTAGCGAGGAACAAAGAAAAAATGAAGATTAAGAAGCATGAGATATGATAAGTTTTCTAGCAAGTATAGATCACATTTGCTCATCATGATCCATTCTATCTTGATTTTACATCAAATGATGGTGGTGGATGTGACATCTGCCAATATGAACATCCTAAGGGATGTTGCCTTGTTGTGTCACACTTATAGGAATATAAGATGTATGCTCTAAATCCTAAACTAGCACAAAGACAAGCACCCATAAGGTTGCCTTATCTTCAAGACAACCCAAGGTAATTCCACTAGCAACAACAAGCTTATTATCCAAGTGGACCTTCACCCCAACAACTATATGAGAAGTATCAATAGTGGTAACATCCACAGTCATGAGGGATGCCATCACCTAGGTAGTAGTACCCTTATAGGCAACCAGATCTGTATTGATACTATGTTCAACAACCCATGTCTCTGTGTGACTCTGCTAGTCATGCTTCTTTTTATAATCACTAGTACCCTTCAGAGTATTACATAACTCATTCTCCATCTCCTAAAGGGGAATCCTCATATTCTTGTCATCCTCCTCATCCTTCAGCACATGTTCCTCCACCCTCAACCCAGTTACCACCTACTCCATCCATGCAGGGCAAAATTCCCATGCAACTGTAACACTACCAAGGATACTAACTTACAATTGAATCCTTAATCAAGTTGTTCAAAACCCAGATCCCATAAAAGGTCATTCTTTTGAACCAATAATCCTACAAAGCCCTCACCAACTTATGCAATTGGTTGTCCTATGTCTCCTTCATCTTCTACATCAATTCCTTTCTTGAGCCCTTCAAACCAAACACCTTCCAAGATTTGCATAGTCATGTTAATCCATGTTGTATCTAATTAGATCAAGGCTAGCAACCTTCCTAGGAAAAGAGCTAATCTTGGAGATCCTCTCATCTACTTGCATATTGAAGAAAATAAGCCATGCAAGGCTTTTCTTGATTCACATTCTAGTGTTAACCTAATTTCTCATGAAATGTACAATGTCAAAACTTGTCGCCTCTTAAGAAGAGAAAAATTTGTTTAGAATTGGAAAATCAATCTATCACTATTATTAAAGTTGACAATTGCAAGGGGAACATCCCAATAATTATGAGAATTACTTGGTTGAGCATTTTTGATGCACGAATGGACATCAAAGATCTTTCCATGGAGATTTCCAAGGAAAATGTATTAAAAAAGATCAAGAAGAAGAGAGTTCCATGGATTGTGTATAGTAATACCAGGTGCAATTATGTGCAGAAACTCTAGTCTATCAAAAGCATATTAATCGAACAATGCAGATAGTATGTAGATGAATATGAAATCCAAAAGTTCTTATACATAGCAGCCACAAAACATGAGGGTACCTAGTGGCTGACAGTTGATTCTAAAAGTAGCATACAATGCATTGAACCTATTGAGAACCTAACTTGTGCCTATGTTGAAGGCATGGATAAACTAGAGCATGTTCATCACCAACTCTTTGATGATGAACCTGATAATACCAATTGGGGAGAGTTTGAAATCCCTAACAATTTTAAACATGAGCCCTTAGATTTGAAAAATCTACCTGCTAGTATGGAGTATGCATTTCTGAAAAATGGTAAGCTAGTGATAATCAATGTCAATCCTACTCCTAAATAAAAAAGGATATTGTTGAAGGTGGTTAACAAATGACCAAAAGCATTTACTTGATCATATGCTTGACTCATAGGGATTGATCATAGAATATGCTAGCATCACATCTATATCGATTTGGCTATGAATCTAAAGAGGCAAATGCAGTGGCAGCTGAACCCTAAATTGAAGCAAATCATGAAAGAGGAAATTAAACAACTCCTTAATGAAAGGTTCATCTATCCAATTGAAAATAGAAAGTGGATTAGCCCACTTGTAATTGTGTCAAAGAAAGATGAAAAGTGTCGAGTCTATATTGATTTTAGGCTATTGAACATGGTAATGTTCAAAGATCATTTTCCATTGTCATTTGTTGACTAGGTATTGAATATTATTTCTAGGCATTGCTATTTTAACTTTCTAGATGGTTATAGTGGCTATAATTAAATTTAGATCGTGCCTAAGGATTATGCCAAAATAGCATTCCCAAGTCCCTGAGAGACTTTTGCATATCGTAAGATGCCCTTTGGTCTATGCAATGTCCCTATAATTTTCCAACAGTTGGTCCTAAGCATCTTTCAACAATAGATTGGTGGCGAGGTGGAAGTCTTTATGAATGAATTTTCCATCTATGATACTACATTCGAGCAAGCCTTGGACTACCTTAAGTAAGTGCTCTAAAGATTCATGGAGACTAATCTTTGGCTTAATTGGAAAAAAAAGACCATTTGATAGTCTAGGAGGGCATTATGTTGGAATACAAAATTTCTCAAGCAAGGATTGAGGTGGATCCTAAAAAGATTTAAGTCATCCAAGGAATAATCCATCAACTACAAATCATTAAAAATATCTAGTCATTCCTTGGATGTATTGGTTGCTACTAGTGATTCATAGAGAATTTCTCTAAAATCACAAAATCATTGGTCAAGCTCATAAAGAAAGATGTTTCATTCATATGGACCAAGAAATGCAAAAATACATTCCAACAACTTAAGGAGAAGCTTGTAGAGATTCTAATTCTACAAGCATCTGATTGGTCTTATCCATTTCACATTATCATGAATGGATCAAGCTATGCCTTGGGAGCCATGCTTACATAGGTGGATAATCAAAAACATCCATATTACATCTACTCTTCAAGCTGAATCATTATGGATGCATAGCTTAATTACACCACAACAAAGAAAGAGATACTGGTCATGGTGTATTCTTTGAAGAAGTTAATGCACTATGTGCTTGGATATAAGGTGTTTGTGCACACTGACCATAGTGCCATTTGATTCTTGATGAATAAACCAATGTTGATACCCCATGTCATATGATGGCTGATGATCTTGCAAAAGTTTGATCTTATAATGATAGATCAAAAGGAGACTAAGAATGTGGTCACTCATCACTTGTCTCAGTTATGATGGGACAAAAAATAGGATGAGAGTTCACTCTTTGATTAATTTCCTAATGAACTCCTCTTTTTCGATGTAATAAATGAACAAGTGTTCGCTAAACCAAAATGATATGATGGCATCCTCATTTATCTTCTCACTCAAGAGATGCCACAAGAGTTAGATCACTAAAAGAAACAACAATTTCTTTATTAGGCCAAATTCTTCATGGAGATTAATAGACAACTTTACAAGGTGTGTGCCAATGCCCTGGTTCATTACTGTGTTCATGATGCTAAGCAACTATGCATTCTTCAACATGCTCACGAGGGTCGTTGTGGAGGAAAATATGCAAAGAGACACATGGCCATTAATATCCCGATAGTAAAGTACTATTGGCCAATACTCTTCAAGGATTCTCACCAATTCATCTACTCTTAGGAGTGTTGTCATTGAAATGATGGGATAACCACTCAAATGAAGAAACCTCACGAGTGGATCCAACCACTAGAACCATTTGATACCTAGGGCATAGACTTTATGGGTTCCATCACACCCATGTCAAATGAAAAGACGTACATAATAGTCACTATTGACTATTGTATGAAATGGGTAGAAGCAATAGTCACCACTGATTATACATCTCCCACTACTACTCCATTTGTATAACAAAATGTTGTAAAAAGGTTTGGAATGCCACATGCACTAATTTTTGATAATGGTACTTATTTTGCAAGTATTAATTTTCACAAGTTCATGCAAAGCCTAAGGGTTGAACATAATTAACAACACCATATCACCCCCAAGCCAACAATCAAGAAAAGGTTACCAACAAGGAGATCACTAAAATCTTAACAAGAACAATTAACAAATATACGAGGTTGGAACACAAAACTTAATGATTTCCCCTAGGCATATTGCTCAACATGGAAACTTCCTATAGGCTACTCTCCCTATGAGTTGGTGTATGAAAAATTACCAACTCTTCAAATTCAATCCAAGATCCATACACTTTCAACAGCTTGTGACCTCGAACATGACCTGAGCCTAGCATAAAAAGAGAGATTCATCAACCTTAATGTGGTAGATAAGAATCTATTGGTGGCCTATCTTGAAATGAAGTGCACAAAGCATTCAATAAACAACACCATGACCTTAGGATAAGAAAAGTAAAATTTCAACCTAGAGACAAGGTCCTCTACTAGAATTGCACACATGTACCGTAATGAACTAAGTCTCAGATGTCATGGAAAGGGTCTTATATCATTTATTAAACCTTTCCTTCTAGGGCCATGTTGATTTACAAACTTGAAATTCTAAACAAAAAACAATTGCCCAACATGTAGCAACTTAAACTTTTCCATGGGTCCACACAAGCCAATGCACACAATGCCTCATTAGTTGGACAACCTCGCTCAATCTTTTATATCTCCTTCTTTCAACTTAGTCATGGGGGAGATGGCCATCCATGCTAACTATATAAGTGGCTTTTCAATTTTTCTACCTTTTTGTTTCATAATTTTTTATTTTCTGATTTCTTGTTTTTACACTTTTTTGTTTTACACTTTCTTTATTTTCATACTATTTTTGTTTTAAACTTTCTTGAATATTTTTTCAATTTATTATATATTTTACTTTATTTTGATGTGAATTTTTCTTATTTTCTAATAAAGTTCTTTATTGCCAACAAGACAAAGTGATGCTATAGTTATTTGCTAATGGTGGTTTGTACCTAATATTTTTGATTGCTAATGTCTGGTTTCTATTCTTGAATTTTGATGACCAATGACTAGGACAAGGTTCTTTTTCATGGAATAGGTAGTGAGTCCATGTCATCCACCCATTCACCAACTCTATGGTGTTCCTAGTTTTGAAAATATGAGGTTCCTTTGTCATTAATAAAACTTTAATGAACTTGTGATCCTAGTAGTTTCCAAACTTGGGAAAGATTCAAAGGTTTGAAAAGGATGTGAGTTCAAGAGGATTCAATACTCTTTGTTCCTCTCTACTTACTTAAGTGCATGTGTGTTTTCATGGATTTCATACTATTCCATGTCAACCATATTGTTCTTTGTATGGTGTGGTTCCCATCCAAAAATTCATAAAAAATATAAAATCAAAGAAAAAAGAAAAAATAGGAAAAAAAACATGATGGAAATTCAAAGCACACTCCTTTGACAAAATAACCAAGTTACAAGAACTAGTTATGAGACTAGAAAGAGATGTTACCCATTCCTGAAGGTCCCCTCTAGCCAAGGCCCTTTATCACTTCCTACTTCTCTTTTCTTCTTAAATAAAGATTAGTGGTTATCTATGGGAGCATTCTTGTGTCTCAATGGAATGGACTAGTGTTAGAGTGATGATGAAAAGTCATTGAAAGTGATTGATTTTGGTTTGGACTAAGGATGGACTTTTATTAGGTCATTTAACCATAAGCTCCATAGGGGACTTCACATGACCATGATTCGAAAATCCATTCCACTCTCTATCTCATCCATCAATGCTTTCCATAACTCACCTCACTATTGGTTTTCATGCTTTTGTTCAATGTCTTACTTTGACTTGTAGAAATTCTTAAGTAGATTCTTCCTGATTTGATCCTTAACTTTTCATAATCATTAATCAACTATGGCATCCACGAACTTCTTGGGATGTGGCTATGCAAGGGGAGAAAAGGGCATAAACCTGCTATGGGAAGGAACCACTTGCATAGCTCTTAGTTGGGGTAGTTAAGTTCCTTATCGTTAGACATTTTTTCAATCAAATATTTTGCATTCCTAATCAATTACATCCAACTATGTGCTTCTTAAGGCATTTATTCAATCATTCTCCATCTTTTGTAAAATCTCAAATCCTCCTCATATATCTCATTGTGTTCTTGGCTTCTTAGGCTTCCATTTGATTCTAATTTCACTCAAAAACTCCTTGTATTTTATAAATTTTTACTTAGTCAATAGTGGTCAATAGCCACATCAACTAGGCCCAATAAATGTTGCTGACCACATTGAATAGGCCCCATCGACATGAACTAGTCAATGTATGGAAAAAATTCTATATACAGTGCCCACCACTTAGGAATTTTTTTTCCATTTTCTTTAAACATAAGGGGAGTTTTTACAATTTTTCAAAGCTCAAAACCTTCTAGAGTCTATAACTTTCAACTGTTTATCCAATTCACTCTATTCTTTAATCCTATAGCTTTTGGAGGTACACTTTATGTCATGGCAATCACAAACCTTAGGTTTCTGATAGAATATTTTTCAAAAGCTTTCTAACCTTCCCCATAGGTTTAATGAATAAAATAGTATTAAATCATCAACCTATAGAAGTTAAACCCTTCCAACACACTTTGGTAACCTATTTAATCAAATAATAATAAAATAATATTAATACAATCAAACCAATCATGATCACAGCTTAGCCACATATAACTACCCCAATAGATAACGTATTCTAAATGTTTCAAAGTTACACAATAAGTGTTAATCCTTGGTCATGTTGTGATTATAGATGACATTAAGACTAAAATGCTTGCAGGAAGGAGGACCATCTTAACCAAGGGATAAATGACCTAGAGTTAAAAGAGAGTAGCAAGAACAAGCCCAAGAATAGGTAGCAAAAACTTATGTAATGGGACCTCTTCAAGAAGATCCTAAAGTGGAATCTATCTAACAGATTCTCAAGGAAGCAATCATAATTGAACAATCCCATTGAGATGAGGTGTCAAGACTTGAGGTTGCATTGACTTAAGCCTACCTTGATCAAATCAATCCTTATGACATCTAATGTTTGGTTCTCTAAGAATTAAACATTAGACCATTCTAGAACATGCTCCACCATAAGTCAAGACATAGTTGTATAACTCTCCCATGTGGCCAATCATCACTTCTAGTGGGGAATGGTAAATGGAAGAGATAATTCTCTTCTAGAATGATAGCCAAGTGGGAGCCATTGTGAACATCAAGGATATTCAAGTATCCTACTTAGTGGAGGCTATTACGTAGGCCCTTAGGTTACCTAATATTGGAACAAATTTGGCAAAGATCTCTGCACAAGCAAACCTAGAGACAAAGAAGGAGTGGACCCAACAATGTTATAGAGTGAACTGCAAGGAGTATGGTGCACTCACTTCAACAAACTATGTATATTTCAAGATAGTGGCCTATCAACTTAATTTTACAATGAGTCCTATAACCTTAATTTTACAATGAGGCCTAGTAAGGTGACTACCTTTTCTACCCATGCTTGTGATGCTTTGAGTGAAGAATTCCCTGTCAAGCTTCCAAAATTGATCTATCTAGAGATAGAGAAACAATTTAAGGAAAAAAAAACATGGAAGAAATACCCTACCCTTTCCCTACATCATTAAAAAACTATGCAAAATGATAAGAATAGTTTGCTATGCCAATGATACAATCAAGCATGCTCCTTCTACCTCTTGGGTAGAAATGATGAAAGATACAACCCTTGTCACAATCAAGGAAGAGGAGCAGCAACCACCACCTCCACCACCCACTCATGAAATAATGTTAGAGTTCCACATTGCCCTTGAAAAAATGCACAAGATCTAAGAGAAGCTCTTGCATGAGTAAGATCAATGATCAGGAATGAGTGGTGGTGATCCATCTGTGTATCATCCAACAATGAGTAACCTCAACAAAGTGGCTTGAACCAATAGCGAGATGAAGGAAGATAGGCAAATTTTCTTGGCCCAGAGAATGTAGCTACCTATGAGATCAAATCCTAGCACTCAAAAGGTAATGATCTCTCTATCACAATAGCAACAATTCCTAGAAATATCTAGAAACTTTGTTACTTTCTTTGTGCATTTAAAGGAGGATGAGGGGATAACTATCTTGGTGATGTATCATCATAGCAAGAGATAGATGTAATGATGGTTACTATAGAATTGCTAAGGAATTAAATGCACCTACAACATTTGTACCAAACATTTTTGGAGTTAGAGATGTATAGACATCCATAGAAATAGTTAGTAATAGAATAAGCGTAGCCCAACACAAGGAGTTGCTAAACTAACTACTGGGAATTAGGAAACCGATTCTAGATGTCTTTGACCATCCAAATACAATCACAAAAATCTAGTCAAAGCTATTAGAAGCAAGGGGAAAATACATTATCTTGGAGAGACAACTAG
>MNCI01016104.1:0-16688 GCA_015680685.1 Gnetum montanum | reverse complement strand
CAACCAATTGTAGATATCTTTGATTTTTTGGATATCATAGCAACCCAGTTAGAGCTACTTGAAGAAAAGGGTATTTAAAAGGAAAACTTGAAATACCTCAAGGACAAAATCAACACTTGGCTACAGAGGTTGTCAAATTAAGAGCCCACCATGCTAATCCTATGCTCCTCAACCCTACACTAACAAGAGATGAAGCTTCTCAACAATGTCAAGATAGACTTAAATAGGTTGAGGTAGGGTAGGTGATGGTCATCTTTGACTAATCCATGATTGAGTCCAAGACATATTTAGTTTAGAAGAACTTGGTCCAAATGTGCCTACAGAATGAGATGCTGACCATAGAGAATCATCTCCTACAAAATGTTGATGTACAGAAACAACAGATGCAAGAATTCATTCATCAATATGAAGAGAAGCTAGCTAGAACAAATACTAAGCTAAGGATATTAGCCACCAAAAATAGAAATCTCTCTCTAGAGGAAGTCCATGCTTTATGCTAAAAATCTATGATTGATATGTCCTCCTCGAAGAACCACTACAAAGGACAAGTTAGCCTACAAAAGGAAGTCAATGTAAAATATATCCAAATGGCTAAGGTAAAAGTTAATGAGATCCTCCAACAACTCCAATAAGGAGAAGAGGTGTGACAAGATATCATTGATGGGATAGGTTCCTAGAACAAAATAAGGATCCACATAAGAATTTGGAAATTAAAAAGATGAAAGAATACATGAAGCTTGCCAATCTCCAATTTGCAAACATGGCAATGGTGACTATTAGATGATGATAGTAAAAGTTAGAGAAAGAGGTGGCTAGCTTGTACTTGCTATATGAGGTAGATTTTAAACACCATAAGAAGACCAAGCAAAAGCTTAAGACTACTTGAAGTTGTTAAGGAAAGATTCATTGATCAAAGATCAATTACTCAAAACCTGGCCAGAAGGATGAATGCTTACCAAGAATTGTAGAATAAAATTAGGGCATTCAACATCGAACATAAAAAATTTGCTATCTAATTCATCAATGTTAAGGAGTTGTTCCCAAAAATGCCTTGTCCTTAGGATGTGCCTATTCTAGCCTACATTGGCAAAGCTCCATGGACCATGCACAACCCCAGGAGTAAGGAGGAGAAGATAAAAGCATTGTTGGATGCTTTCCATCTTTCACTAAAAGTTGCAACTACAACAAGATAACCATAATAGCCTTAACCACTGTATGTGCCTGAAGTAGGAGAAGATCCTTTAGAACCTTAGGAGCCTCCATTTCTTGGGACCGTTTAATCTTTTTCATCTTCTTCATGCCATCAAAGGCATTATGTTTGATAATGTTTTCCTAATGTTCAATTTTGTAGTCCTAATCACCAAAAATAAAAATTTTGTAAGGATTGTATATTTTTACACTCAAGAATTTAATGTTTGCTTGTGTTTTTCATATGTTTTTCATTAGTCAATAATTCCATACCTTTCTAAATTTGTAAACAACTCGAAGATGATTTTTCATTCAATCATGGGGGTATGATGAATTGTAAATTGGTTACATCAATTAGGCCCTATCAACTAGGTCCCATTAATGGATGATTTGATGCATTTATGTGGCCCTATCAACATAGTATCTATTTTTTCCTATAAATACATGCTCACCCACCATCTTTATGGCATTTTTTTCATAGTTGTAGTAGAGATTTTGTAGTTTTATTACATGGAAGTTAGAGTATTTTTCTAAGTGCCCATAGTAGGAGTCAAGAGTGTACAAATATTTATTCGAGCACTATTATACCTAAGCATAGGAGTGTGTGAAATAATAAATATGAGCTTTTTGATAAACCTTGCAACACTTCATAATAGATTAATTATTTACTTATGCATTTACTATTTTGTGTAATTTTCTTTAATGCTTCAAGTAATTAAATAGTTAATTATGCTAAATTAAACTAGGCTAAATAATGATTAATTAAGCACATAAGTACAACCAATTCGAGTATATGCTTGGCAGTTGGTAATTCTAGTAACACTTAACATTGGTAACCTAATAGCGTTAAACGTGTTTAGGATGTGTATAGTAAATGGGAATAGATACTTATGTTAGGATTGGTTAGGAGTAGCTTGTTAGATTAAATTAGAAATTTAATTATTTTATTTTATACATTATTCTCATCCTTAGGTGACTTAAAATAAAATACATAAAAAAATGATAAAATTCATATGCCTCAATTGCATTTAACCATACCTTTGCATTTCACAAGTGTAATTGGGAAGACAATGATTGTAATGCTTAGTTTCACTTCCTAGAGATCATTAAGCTATAAGTCCATAGAATTTGATTAGATCACACATGAATGCTTAGTGATTCATATGGTTGGGCATAGGGGTACTTGCCACTCATCACATTGGAACATAATAGATACAGATGAGATAGCATTAAATATTAGTACTACATTATATTTTAATATTTTGCATTAGAGCATAATAGATAAAGATGGTATTTTACAATTTTACATTTAGTTGATTTGTTTCAAATGTTATAAAGAATAATTCATAATTTTGTTAATATATTTAAAGGATCTATGAACTTAATAAACTTTTAGTTCAATTTCACATGTTATATATACTTGGGCATATAATCCTCAACCAAATACACATGGAAAACTTGCATTTATGAAATTGTTAAGTATCATGCCTATTCTTTCTCATATTACATAATGTTGGAGTCCTAAACAATTTTTTAGCATTATTTACCCTCATGACACCATAATTTTGGTTTTTTTTTTCATATTAACTTTCACTATTAGAAAGGACCTAGTAAGTATATACTTGCATATAGATACCTTGACCTAGATCTTTCTCATAATTATAGTTAGGAGATGTGCATTAAACAAAGATTTGCAAATAAATTGAGAGTCTTATTTGATTTAGAAAGAAAATGTTAGAAGGAAACTATCTTAGCCTAGAAATCAAAAAAATAGTTATTTTGTTTTATTATGCAACCAAATCCTAAGTATGTGTGTGTAGTGTGAAGTCCGAGACTTATTAGCAAATATTGGAAGAGAATAGAGTAAGTGTAGAAAAATTGTTTGGTAGACGAATTTTGAGTTAAAATGTAGATAAAATATGATTTATTGCTTGTTAAATTTGATATGATGAGTTTAGAGATAGAAGCTCTTTATCAATTTGTAGCATATGTTCATAGTCTTTCCTATAGCATAACAACTTTTTAAAAGAAATATTAGTTGCTACTTAATAGAAATAATGGTTCTATAAGGGAATGATTTGACTCAAAAATTGAAACATTGAGATGGATATTCTACATTGTGATATAAGGTAGCTTCGTAACAGTATCAAAAACAAGGCACTTTTACATATATGAAGTAACCCAATAAGAAAAAAAAAATTCCTAGATAGCACTAAAGGTGGCATCAACAAAACAAATATCTTCTTTATTACCACCTACACTATCAAATTAGTCAAGTAAGAGTGGGATCCTATTATTTTAGAATTGAAATAAAAAGGTCTAGAGTTCAAAAGAAGAAAGAATCTCTCATTTATACAATCAAAGAGCATTTGAAGATGATCATCACATATTCTTGGAATGTCCTATTGTTATGCAAAATCACCACAAATAGCAAATTATACGTATTACTTTAATTGAAATTTTTAATATAGCAAAAAGAAAATTTAGTAACATTATTGATGAAATGTTTACTACATATACTGTTTATGCTATATCAAGTCTCTACATCTAACATATATATCGTCATAGTCTAAATCAAGGGTCTGCACTTAGCTTCTACATATTTATTATTATTATGGATAAATTAACAAAAGAAATATGAGATGAAATCCATTGGTATATGCTATTTGTAGATGATATTATGTTGGTGTATAAGAAAATATTACTACTAAAATAGAGAAGTAGAGATATGCTCTAGAATCATAAGGCTAAAAATTTAGTAGAGTTAAGGATATATGACTTGCAATTTTAATAACACAATAAATAGCAATGAAATAAAAGTGACAATTTAAGTCAAAATGGTCTTTTATTACAAATAACTTCACTACCTAGGATCAATCCTTCAATCCAATGGTGAAATTAATAAAGATAACAAAAATAGAATTAATGCATGATGGTTAAAATGTAGACAAGCTAGTGATATTCTATGTGATAAAAGAATATGAATAAAATTAAATGGTAAATTTTATAGGATAAAAATAAAGTATTTTATCTTATATGATGTTGAATTTTGAGCATGTACAAAAGAGGCATAAACAAATTAGTGTAGTAGAAATATGAATGCTTTCGTAAATGTTGAATATTAGTAAAAAGGAAAAAATACATAATAGAGACATTAGAAGAAGACTTGGAAGGGCTTTTATTTAAAATAAGATACAAAAATGGCAACTTAGATGGTTTTTTTAATACATAAATTTTGGTCACATAACAACTCCAACAAAACTAGTTTTAAGAGACTAGTGCCTAGGGTGCCTCTCATATGGGTACAAAAACCTAAGAATAGTCTCTAGTAAGTCAATGTGGTGTTTTAACAAAAGTAAAATGTGATGTTTAAACAAATAAAATAATGCTAGTAATCTTGAAAAAGGAACTTAAACAAATTAACTATCTAGACCTTAAACTTGGTAAGTGAAAGTAAAATAGCATCTCAAACTAAAAATGAAAGTTTTAGAATAAACAAGAGCTTAAAAAATCCAAATCCAAGTTAGGGTGTCAGTTGAAATGATTATTTAGAAATAAATGTACAACTAAGACAATAGTTCTCAATTACAAGAATATCAAACAAAAGGTATTTGAACAATAGACTTAGCTCAATCTAGAGTGTTGGTTTGATTGGCTAAAGGAGAGCCTCTGGTGCTTGCTTATCTACTCTTACTTCTGGGAAGCATACCTTTTTCAATGATTCTGCACGTTCGGTTCTTGGATCCACTTGTAGGTCCTCTTTGAATGTCTTTTAGAATCACTACTTGAAATAGGTTCATAATTAATTTATAGTGAAGATTGTTGAGACTTCCCCACTATGGCTAGCCAAAAGAAAAATTCCCCACTTTGCATCTAACTAAGGGGCTTTTATCCAAGTAGATCTATCAGCTTAACTTCTTTCTTCTTAACTCCTAATAGAACCTATGCATAAAACAAAAAAAGTGATAGCCAAATTGCATGGAATATTGAACATCATTCTTGCCATTATTATTTTATTTATAAAATAAAATAATTCATAAAGCTGCTAGCTAACTCCATAAGAAAGAGAAAGGAAGGCCAAAGGTCCAAGGCTACACAACGACAACCCAACATGGCAACAATTTGTCACCACCATGCATGTAATGTATTTATTACCTACCATCACATGCACATGCTACCAAGGAAACAAAAAAGAGAAAAAAATCTAGCAAGCATGTGAGTCTAGCTAGGTAAGAAACAACATAATCTTGCATTCAGCTACCACTAAGTGACTAAAAATAGGGTTGGTGCATTCGTGGCATCTCTAGGAATAGAGCCAATGCACCAACCACATGCAGCTAGCAACAAGGGGAAACAACATGCACATGGGAGGTTGCACATGAATTTGATTAGAATTAACACAAAACATAATAACAGGTGCAAGAATATAGTATATATGAGGAGAAACATAAATATTTTATTCCAGTTTTGTACATCAAAGCTACTATCAAATGGCCTATTTATAATAGGCTAAGTCCACCAAAATTCCATTCTTTTTATAACTAAACCTAGAGGTTAGAATTACATTATGATAACCCATTAAACTTAAACTGATTCTTGTAACAGAAGCAAGATTAACTCCCATTCTTTTCTAACTGAACTTGGAGGTTAGAATTACTAATAGACTTGACCATAACTTAAACTTATTTTTGTAACAGAAGCAAGATTAATAACTAACATTCCCCCTTAATCCTAATTTGGAAAAACCATTATTCCAGACATATACTTTAATTTCGTAAAGGTATCATACTTCAATGGTTTGGTGAGAATGTCCGCCACTTGGTCTTTAGACTTGCAATACATCAACTCAATTTCTTTCTTTCCAACTTGATCTCTTAGAAAATGATAGTGTATGTCAATGTGTTTACTTCTTCCATGTGTGACAAGATTCTTTACCAAGTCAATTGCAGAAATATTATCAACAAATATTTTCATTGGCCTCTTGACTGGAGCATGGATTTGGCTCATCACATTGCCTAAACATGTTGCTTAACATGCACTTGAAGCTACAACAATGTATCCTACCTTACAAGTTCAGAGTGCAACTATGGGTTGCTTTTTGGATGACCAGGAACAAGCTATAGCATGAAAATTAAAAAAATAGCCAGAAGTGCTTTTTTGGTCAACTAAATCTCCACTCCAATCACTGTTGGAATACCCTATAAGAGCACAATTATTAAATGAGGAATAGAATAAACCATGATCATAGGTTCCCTTTAGTTACCACAGGATTATTTTGGCCACCTGCATATAAGGTTGATGAGGTGATTCCAAAAACTTGCTAATCAAACCAACACCATAAGAGATGTTTAGCCTTGTGCATGTGAGGTATCTGAAACTCCCAATAATTTTCTTGAATTAAGTTGAATTAAAAAGTGTCCCTTCTCCATTATTTGACAATTTTGTGCCAACCAAAAGAAGAGTTCTCATAGGATTAAAATCTTGCATACAAAACTTCTTCAAGAGTTTAGTAGCATACCTCTTTTGACAAATACATATCCCATCTTCTCTCTGAACTACTTCAATGCCAAGGAAATATGACATGAGGCCAAGATCTATCATTTTGAACTCATGCATCATGGACTTTAGGAAATCTTCAATCATTATGAGATTATTGCATGTGAATATTAGATCATCAACATAAAGACATGGCAATAATATATCACCAGAATAATTAGTCTTCACATATAAAGCATGTTCATATCGACACTTTTGGAAAGTAGCCTTATGGAAGAAAGAGTCAATGTGCCTATTCTATGTTTGTGACACTTATTTGAGATCATAAAATGCTGTCTTCAATCTATACACCTTATCTTCACTTCCTTGCTTCATGAATCTAGGTGGTTACTTCAAAAAAACCTCCTCTTCAAGTGGGCCATTTAGAAAGGATGACTTCACATCCATTTGATGGATTTTCCACTTCTTCTAGGTAGCTAATATAATAAGTAGTCTAATTGTTTCAATTAAAGCAACAAGTAAGAAAACCTCTTTATAGACATAGCCAAGCCTTTGCGTAAATCCCTTTGCCATCAATCTTGCTTTGCGTCTTTCCACCTCACCATTTGACTTCAACTTTGTCTTGAAAACACACTTTATGTCAATTACTTTGTGACTGCATGGGATGTTAGTGAGTTCCCATGTATTGTTTCTTTTAATTATCTTGATCTCCTCATTCATGGCATTCACCCATGTAGGATCTTGAATTGCCTCTTGGAATGTCATAGGTTCACTATGTACAAAGAAGAAAAAGAGTACCAATTATCCATCATCATTAACTTCATCATTAAGAGTTACCTCATAGTCTTGCAGGCGTACTAATTGTTGGCACTACAACATTGGCCTTCTAGATTCTACTAGAGCTTGTGGAGTGGAACTTTCTTGAGCAGAACTTGATGTAGCTTCATTTGTGGTAGGAACTACAACTTCCTCTTCATGGATATAGATTTGTTACTTCTATAAGCCTTTGTATGAATCAACATCCCATTTCCAAGCCTCTTCTTTAGCAAAGGTCACATCTTTCCTAATAATCACTTTCTTTCTTACAAGATTGAATAGCTTGTATCCCCCACACTTGTAGCCAACAAAGATAGTCTTCTCTACTTGATCATCTAGCTTTGTTCTCATCTCTGCTGGAATATGAGAATAAGCAATATCACCAAACACTCTAAGATGTTTCATAGTCAATTTGAAACCACTCCATGCTTCTATAGGGGTGATGTTTTACACACTTCTTGTTGGAGACCTATTTAATAAGTAAGCAGAACGTGAGACAACTTCACCCCAAAATTAATTAGGCATTCCTTTCACCTTTAGCATGCTCCTCACCATATCCATTATAGTTCTATTCTCCCTTTTGGCTACTCCATTTTGTTGTGGGATGTAGGGAAAAGTGGCTTGATGCTTTATTCTCTATTCTTCACAATATTCATTAAATTCATTGGAACTGTATTCACCTCCACCATTAGTTTGCAGAATGTTAACAAGATAACCACTCTACCTTTTAACATGTACCTTGAACTTCTTAAAGAAATCAAAAACTTAAAACTTCCTTTGCAAAAGATAGATCCAGATTCTCCAAGTAAAATCATCAATAAAAGTTAGGAAATACCTATTATTTCCATTTGACAAGGTATTTATTGGGCCATATACATCAGAGTGAATGAGATCCTGTGGTTGTGTTGCACATCATTGTTCTATTGCAAATGGCATTCTATGATGCTTTCCAAGAATGCAAGCTTCACACAATTGTTCTATATGGTGAATATTGGGTAAAACATTAACCATATTTCCATTAGCAAGTAATTTGACAAGGTATTTATTGGGCCATATACATCAGAGTGAATGAGATCCTGTGGTTGTATTGCACATCATTGTTCTATTGCAAATGGCATTCTATGATGCTTTCCAAGAATGCAAGCTTCACACAATTGTTCTAGATGGTGAATATTGGGTAAAACATTAACCATATTTCCTTTAGCAAGTAATTTTAAACTTTGAAAGTCTAAATGTCCAAAGCAAAGGTGCCACAACCAAGGCTCATCATTTCTAATGGCATTAAGATAATCATAAAAACCACTAGAAATATCAACTTGAAACATATGATTCTTCGTCAAAGGGACCCTGAGAATGAGTGTATCTTTATTGTCAAAAATGGAGAGTTGATTGCCATGAAGGTTCATAACATACCCCTTTTCTGCTAGCTAACCCATACTAAGCAAATTACATTTCATACCTAGCACATAGAAGACATCAAAAATATATTTATGATCTCCATTCTTAAAGTTGATAAGGATTTGTATTTTTCTCATCACTGATATAGTATTTTCATTAGCAAATTTGACTTTGGTATAAAAGGACTCATCAAGAAAAACCAATAACTCCTTTTTGCCAAACATATGATTAGTACACTAGGTGTCAAGAAACCATGTATGGTAGTCTACTGCTTCACTAGTTGCAGTGACCATCAAGAGAGCATGATCACCATCATCATCTTCTTCTCATGCACAGTGAGCCCTCTAAGTATTATCTGTGCATCTACACTCATTTGAATAATGCCCATGCCTATGACAAGAGTAACAAACAACATTGGATTTGTCATACCTTCCTCCACCATGTGCATGGCCATGACCTCTTGAACTTTGCTGATGACCAGAATTTGATTTTTCTTGGTCATTGCCTCCAACTCCATGATTGTTGTTATGACCATCATGACTCCTAGTTTTGTAGCCCCCATGTCCTCATCCTCTACTATGAGAACCACCATGGTTTTGTCTTGTTTCATCACCTTGATCACCTTTGATGGAGATTTGGCCTTGAAAGGCTTGAAAAATTGGCTTTTCAACTTTATTCTTGTTCATTTGTTGCTCATGGGCTTGAAGGATGCCAAATAATTCCTTGATAGTCATTGAACAGAGATCATGTGCTTCTTCTATTTCCATCACAATATGCTCAAATCTGGAAGTGAGCAACCATAAAATCTTCTCCACTTTAGCCTACTCGTTGTACTCCTCTCCATATGTTTTTATTTGATTTTTTAGAGCAAGAACATGACTAATATAAGTAGAAATAGCCTCGGAAGACTCCATTTGTAAGAGCTCATATTGACATCTCAAAGTTTGGAGTCTTACCTTCTTAACATTGTCCCCACCTTTGTATAATGTCATCAAGGTATCCCATGTTTTCTTTGATGTGGTTGCTCCTACAATCTTCTCAAAACTTCATCATTCACCCCTTGATGAATGAAATATAATGCCTTATTATCTTTCTTCTTATTCTCATGGTGGGCATTCTTCTGTATGTCAATTGCACTATTTTCCACAACATCCAGCAACTTATGGAAACCAAAAAGCACCTTGATTTGGAAACTCCACTAATTATAATTTTGGCCATCCAAGACAAGAACTAAAATTTGAGTCGAGCTATCATTGGAACTGCTTGCTAGCTCTAATATCACTGATAAGAATTAACACAAAACAAAATAACAAGCACAAAAATAGAGCAAATATGAGGAGAAATAGGAATATTTTATTCCAATGTGGTACATCAAAGCTACTACCAAATGGCCTATTTATAATAGGCAAAGTCCACCAAACTCCCATTCTTTTTCTAATTGAATCTTAAGGTTAAAATTACATCATGTTAACTTATTAAACTTAAACTGATTCTTGCAACAGAAATAGGATTAACTCCCATTCTTTTCTAACTGAAATAGAAGAGGTTAGAATTACTAACAAACTTAACCATAAATTAAACTGATTATCTCATTACAGAAGCAGGATTACTAACTAATAGAATCAATGCCAAAACAACAATGCCTAGCAGTAGCCATGGCCTAACCCCATACAGCATGGGCACCGCCATCACCATCAACAGTGGCACTAGCCACCTCTGTCCTGCCGATAGCATCATATGATGTAACGCCACCACCACAACAACCACCATTTGGCCACCACGTATGCCCTACTTATAACGCGTAGCTACGCCACCAATGTGGGCTACGGCACCAACGTGGGTAGCAGCGTCGTTGTTACCTGCTCTTTGAGCACAATGTGTTGCATGCACAGGTACACATCCAATCGCCAAACGTCCACGGTGGTGGTGCACGCGATACAGAAACTAAGCCTGTGTCACCCATGCAAACATCAACACTAGCATGAGACGAAGCAAAATGGCGAGCCTGCCCCCATGCAAACATCAACACTAACACTAGCATGAGATGAAGCAACATGGCGAGCCTACCCACATGAGACAGACCAAGATGTTATTGCCTAGGGCTAGGCCAACGCTGAAATTCATAGCCTAACTACCAGAGCAGCACTGATACGTGTTCCACATTCTGTGCCAAAGGTTACCAACCCATCGCCACTGCATAGCAATGCCCACAACCACCATCTCCACACCATGCCCAGAGTCATTTTGCTAGAAGTAGCCATAGCAGAGGTATTTGAAAATATCTAAGGAAAATAAATTTGAAAATTTGGATAAGAAGCATATTTCACGTATTTCTTCCAAAGATAATGGGTGCAATTGCATGCAAAATATTTGGTCCATCAAAAGTACATACATCAAAGCATGCAATCGGTGTGCACAAGAAATAGATATTCAAAGGTGTCTGTATGTAGTATCCATAAAATAGGAGGGCACTCAATGGTTGATAGCTGACTCAAATAGCAACACATTATGCCTGGAACCAACTGAAAGCCTAACATGTGCTTAGGTTGAAAATGTGGATGAACTTGAGCAATTTCCTCACTAACTCTCTGATGATGAGGATGATGATACCTGTTGGGAAGAATTGAAAATCCCTAATAACTTCAAGCAAAAAACCCTAGAGCTAAAAACTCTACCAACCAATGTAGAATATACATTTTTAAACAATGGTAAACTAGTCATAATCAATGACAAACTTGCTCTTGAATAAAAAGAAAATCTGTTAAAGGTGGTTAAAAAATGGCCAACAGCCTTTTCTTGGTGATATCCTAAGTTGATAGGAATCAATTTAAAGATATTTTAACATTGCACTTACATTGGCTCAACCACGAAGTCAAGAAGGTAGCCACAGAGGTAGCTGAATCCCAAATTGAAGAAAATCATCTTGAAGAAAATAGAGCAACTCCTTAAGATAGGGTTCATCTATCCCATCGTAGATAGTAAGTGGATTAGCACACTCATAATTGTGCCAAAAAAGGTGGCAAGAGAAGGGTCTGGATCGACCTGAAGCTATTGAATATGATAACATTTAAAGATCATTTCCATTGCCATTTTTAGTTCAAGTGTTTGACGTCATATCTAGGCATTGCTATTATAGCTTCTTGGATGGTTATAGTGGCTATAACCAAATCCAAATTATGCCAAAAGATCAAGCCAAGACAACATTCATGAGTTCCTATGAAACTTTTTCATATTGGAAGATGCCATTGGGCTTATGCAATGCCCCTACAACATTTCAACACTTGGTCCTTAGTATTTTCCAATAGTAAATCGGTAGTGGTGTGAAATTCTTCATGGATAACTTCTCCACCTATAAAGCTATGTTTGAACAAGCCTTGAATCACCTTGAGAAAGTACTAAAAAGATGTATGAAAAAAAATCTACAACTCAATTGGCAAAAGGATCACCTTATGGTCCAAGAAGACATTATCTTAAGGAACCAAAGTTCATAATAAGGGATTGAGCTAAACCCAAAAAATATAAGGGTCATCCATAGAATTACATAGCAACCAAATATATTTCAATATGTTAGATCATTCCTTAGACATACTAGCTACTATCAACAATTCATAGAAAATTTCTCTAAGATTACAAAGCCATTGGTTAAGCTAATGAGGAAAGGTACTCTGTTCATCTAGACTAAGGAATGTAAACATGTGTTCCAATAGTTGAATGAAAAACTTATAGAAACTTGAATTATATGGGCACTAGACTAGTCTAGACCATTTCACATAATGAGGGATGCATCTAATTATGATTTTGGAGTTGTGCTTGTGCAATTGGATGATAAAAAAACATTCGTATTACATTCACTACATGAGCTTAAGCATTGTGAATGCATACTTGAATTATACCACAACTGAAAAGGAACTAATGGTAGTGGTGTATTCTCTCAACAAGTTTAGGTACTATGTGCTTGGCTATAAAGTATTTGTGCACATAGACCATAATTCCATTCACTTCCTAATGAACAAGTTGATAGTGAGTCCTCATATCATATGCTAGGTCATGATCTTGTAAGAATTTGATCTCACAATGATAGATCGAGAAGGAACCAAGAATGTAACTGTTGATCATCTCTATTAATTCACATGGGATAACAAAGAGGAGGAGAGTCCACTCTCTGATCAATTTCCATAACATCTCCTCTTTATAAAATCCATAAATGACAAAGTGCCCATAGAAACAAAATGGTATAATGGCATCCTTACTTACCTTCTCACTCAAGAGATGACACAAGGTCTTAACTTTAGAAAGAAGTAGAAATTTCTTCATTAGGAAAAATACTTCATGAAAATCAACAAACACCTCTATAATATATACATTAATGGCCTGATTCATTGGTGTGTCCTTGATGAAGATTAACTACATGTTCTTCAAGATGCTCATGAAGGGCCTTAGAGAGGCCACTATGCAGGGAGACAAATGGCCATAAAAATCCTAATGACATGATACTATTAGCCTACAATATTTAGGGATGTCTATCAATTTTTCTGATCTTGTGAACATTGTCAATAAGATGGTGGGATGACCACTTGAATGGAAGGTCCTCAATAGTTGATTCAACTTCTAGAGCCCTTTGACATATGGTGCATTGACCTCATAAGTTTTGTCATACCCATGGCCAAAAAAAAGGTGTGTATCATTGTAACAGTTGACTACTACACAAAATGGATAGAAGCAATAGCCATCACCAATTGTACATCATCCACTGCTGCTAGATTTATACAACAAAATGTTGTAAATAGGTTTGTGGTGTCACATGAACTAATTTCTAACAATGGAACTCTTTTTACATCTTTATTGAATATTTTTTACTTTATTCTATACTTTATTTTGTTTTTCTTAAGTTTAATTTTCAAATTTTTGCTAATAAAAGTGCTTTATTCCCAACAAGACACAATGGTGCTATAGCTACTACTAATGGTAGTTTATACTTAATGTTTGATTTACTACTGTCTAGTTTCAGGCTAAGGATGGATCTTCTTTGGTCATTTTAAACATGAACTCAACAAGGGGCTTCTTTAGACCTTAGTTGAGAATTCCATTCCACCTTTCCCATCATCCCTTTATGCTATCCATAACTCACCTCACTATTAGTGTCCATGTTCTTGACTCCATGTCTTAATTTGACATATTTGAATTCTTAGGTAGAATATTCTGGGTTTTGGTCCTTAGATTCCATTGAACATTAGTCATCTATGGGGCCTACAGACTCCTTTGGTTGAGGTTATGTAAGGGGAAAATAGGCATGTGCCTGCTATGGGAAGGACCCACTTGCATATCCCTTGGTTGGGTTTGTTAAGTACCTTATCCCTAGACATTCTTGCAGTTGGAATCTTTTGTACATCCATCTTCCACATTAGACCATGTGCTCCTTTACATATTTTGTTCATTACATACATTCACTATCAACTTTTTCAGTTTTTGAGCTTTCAAAGATCCTCTTTAGTGATTTTATCATATTCTTGCCTTTTTTGGGATTCCATGGATCCAAATTTCATTGAAAACTTCATTATATTTCTAGATATATTCAATTTTGATAATTTTGATTGGTGGGCCTCCTAAATGGGGCTCTATCGACAAAGCAGACCTATATATGAGGCCCCATATCTAAAGCCCCATCGATGTGGTGGAAAAATAGTATAAATAGGCATGACCTACTTAGAAAAGTTTACATTTTCTCACAAATGTCAAAGGAGGTTTTTAGTTTTTTAGAGCTCAGACCCTTCTAGACAAATTGTTTATTCAAATTATTCCTTTCTTCAACCCTTCAACTACTAGAGGTAAGCTCTTTTTTGTGGGGGCCACAAATGTATCATTTTTGACAAAAAATATTTCACAATTGTTCTAACTCCCACAAAGGTTTAACTAACAAATCAACTATTAAACACTAAATCACAAGAGTTAATCTTTTCCGAAAAGCTTCAGTGATAATTATAATAAATAATTAATAAAATAATAATAAAATAATCAATCTAGCATGGTCCAACCTTATCCAAAGTGTAACTAACTAATGAGAAAATGTATTCAAAAACTTAAAATTTACACATTACATCTACTAATCCAAGGATGTGTTGTGATCATGGATGGCACCAAAAGGAAAGCATACATAGGAAGCAGGACCATTCCAGCTAAGGGAAAATGACCTAGAACAAGAATAGGCCAAGAACATCCCCAACAAAATGAACCACTTGTAAACCATGCCATAAGTTCTCTTAGGGAGGAGGCAGAAGTGGAGTCCATCAGAAAAATTCTAGAACTAGCAGTAGTATAGAATGATGCACTTGCATAACTAGGAAACCTCAAGGTGACCTTAACAGAGGCCTCCCTAAATCAAATAAAATCAAGGAAGGCCTAGAAATTAATGCTCTAGGAGTTAGACTTTGGCCCTCTCCTAAAGCATGCACTAGGAAAAATGTAAGATCAGCTGAAGGCCTCTCCCATGTGGCCAATCATCACTTCCATTGGGGAGTGGTACATGAGAGAAACATTTTTTTTCTCGAGCAATACGTAGCCTAGAGAAATAGTAAAGATCAAGGACATCTCAGTGTCCTACTTAGTGCATCCATTGCTACAAAGCTTGGATTGCTTAAAATAGGGGCAAACTTTATTGAGATCCTGATGTAGGCAAATCTGAGCATCAAAAAAGAATGGATGTAATGTTGTTATGGTTATGACCACACGAAGTTTAGTGCACGCACACTAGCAAAAAGGATTCATTACAAGATTGTAACCTTCCACCTCAATCCAATAGTAAGGCGAAGAAAAATTACTACCTTCTCTGCCCAAGCTTGTACCACTTTGAGTGGAATATTCCTAGTCAACCTTCCATAGTTGATCTATCTAGAGATGACGAAGTGCTTTAAAGAAATTGAATGAGGAAGGAAGGAATTTCCTTTTCCATGCCTCATCAAGAAACTCTATTGAAGGCAAGGGATATTCTATTACACCAATGACAATGTCAAAACTATTCTGACCATTAGCAAGGCAAAAATGATGAATGATAAAATGCCTGCAACTACAATTCAAGAAGAGGAGTGGCGACCTCCACCACCTACCACTAAAACAATAGTGCCATACATAGCTTCAACCAACCAATGTTTGCATGAATATAGAGAATGGCTCTTGAGTAAACAAGAGTAAAGAGCAAGAATGAGTGATGGGGACCCACCCATATATAGATTAGCCATGAGTTACCTTAATGAAGTGGCCCAAACAATCAATCTGATCGATGAGGTTGAATCCATTTTCTTAGCCCAAAGAACATAGTTTCCTACAAGGTTAAATTTGAGCACTAGAGAGGTAATAGTATCTCTCACAAAATAATAGCCACTCTCAAAAATTTCTAGGAACACTACAACATTTTTAGTGTGTTTATAGGAGGATGAAGGGACAACTATTTTGGTGATGTAGCACCAAGGGTAGGAAACAACAACAAAATTGGTCATTGATAGGATTACCAAAATGCTCAACATACTTACAATCCATGGAAACTATAAGTGGTAGAATAAGTACAGTGTAGCATGAAGAGTTTTTAGATTAATTGGTGGGAATTGGAAAACTGCTTCTAGATGTCTTTGACCTTCTAGATAAGATCACTACAACCCAATTGGAGTTGCTAAAGGCAAGGGGCAAGAACATTATCTTGGCGCAGCAACTTGAGACATCTAGAGAGAAAAATGAATACTTGGCTATAGAGTTTGCCAAACTAAGAGTCCAAATTGTTGATGCCACATTTCTCAACCTAG
>MNCI01016100.1:10634-33578 GCA_015680685.1 Gnetum montanum | reverse complement strand
AAGGGGAGTGCCGCCTCTTATTTATAGAAATGGCTGCGCGACGCGATATCGCGTACGCGATATCGCGTACGCGATATCGCAGGAGAAGACGCGATATCGCGTCGGTCGCGATATCGCGTACGCGATATCGCGGCCTAGTGTAAACCGCGTCTCATCAACATCCAAGCACCCAAGAGAATAGCTAGCACAAATGCATAAAATCCCTTTGAAGTCACATCCTTTTCAGTCCTTAAGTCCATCCTTACTTTGAGAAATGCCCAGTCATCAATTTGTTAATAGTTTTATGATTAAAGAAGGGGATTGTACAGTTCCAAGCCAAGAGAGACCATAGAAATTCATGGATGCATGGATGATGTGGACTCATTGCCTATTATATCAAAAGAACCATACCTTAGTATCAATATTATAACTCAAAGGTAAAAAACCAAACATTAGCAATCAATAGAATACAGTTCATACCACCATCAGGATCACTTATTAGGTGATGAATCTAACAAAAAAAAACAACAAACAAAGACAAAAACAAAAACAAAAAACAAACAGTCAGACAAAGAAATAAGAAATTATAAACAATGTTGTAAAAAAAACAAGAAAAATTAAAAAAATTTGTAAAACAAAAATGTGTAAAACAAAAACTTAAAAAAAAAGAACTGAGGGCCTCAAATGGTTAGCAGATACGGTCATCTTCCCCATGACTAAGTTGGAAGGAGGAGATCCAAAATAGTGAGCAGGGTCATCCCTTCTCAAAGGTATTATGTGCATTGACCATTCTAAATTCATGGAACAATTTAGTCTATTGCACATTGACTAACAATCTCTTATTAGGGCTCTTAGGTTTTTATATGGTCATGACCCCTAAAGAAAAGGTTGCATGAATAATGTAAGGTCCTTTCCACAGTGTTTGAAATTTTGTGTGTTGTGGCACATGTGTCGGGTTCTAGTAGAGAACCTTATCTCTTGGTTGATACTTAACCTTTCGAATCTTCAATTCATGACATTGCTTGTTATATGCCTTGTGCAACACATTTGATGATAGGGTAGCTAATCTATTTTCATCTAGCACATTTAAAGTTGCCAACCTTTATTTTTGTGCTAGATCAAGATCAAGGTGGAGGTCACAAGTCGTTGATAGTGTACGGAGTTTAATTTGAATCGGAAGCATTGGAAGCTTTCTGTACACTAACTCATAGGGAGAGTAGCCTATAGGGAGTTTCTAGGTGGAACGGTATGCCCAAAGAGCATCATTCAGTTCAGTGCTCCAATCTCGCCTATACTTGCTAATTGTCCTAGTCAATATTTTACTGATCTCCCTATTGGTGACCTCAGCTTGTTCGTTAGCTTGGGGGTGATAAGGTGTAGTCAATTTATGTTCAACCCCTAAGTATTTCATTAAATTTCGAAAAGTTGGACCTGTCAAGTGTGTTCCATTATCCGAAATAAGTGCACATGGCACACCAAACCTATTTACAATTTGTTGTTGCACAAATCGTGTAGCTATAGATGATGTGCAGTCTTTAACAGTAGCTGCTTCAGCCCATTTTGTTAAATAGTCTATAGCAACTATAATGTAATCTTTTCCATTGGACATTGATGTAATGGACCCTATAAAGTCTATTCCCCAAATGTCAAAGGGTTCTAACAGTTGAATCCATTATTGCAGACCCTCCATTTTAGCAATCATTCCCCCATCACATTGACAGTGCTCACAAGATCGAATAAATTGATGGGCATCCTAAAATAATGTTGGCCAATAATATCCTGCAAGCAAGATCTTAATAGTCGTTCATCTCCCCACATAGTGACCCCCACAAGGGGCCTCATGAGCATCTTGGAGAACTCTCAGTTGGTCTACCTTGGGCACGCACCATCAAACCAAGCCATAAAGACAAACTTTGTAAAGTTGTCCATTAATCTCCATGAAGTACTTGGCTCTATGAAGGAACTATTGTTTCTTCCTAAGGTCTAGCTCCTGTGGTGCTTGTTGAGTAAGGAGATAGGTGAGAACGCTACTATACTAGTTCTTCTCTGTGGGTAGTTGGTTACTCACTACACCAGCAAAGAGGGCTTCATTAGGAAAATGATCAAACATTACATATTCATCCTCTTTGCTGTCCCAATGCAACTGAGATAAATGATCTGCAACTACGTTCTTAGTGCCTTTTCGATCGATCATCACTAGATTGAACTCCTATAAAATTACCAACCATCATATAATACAAGGACTAACCGTTGGCTTATTCATGAGGAACTGGATTCCACTATGATCCATGTGGATGAACACTTTGTAACCTAATACATAGTGCCTAAACTTATCCAGTGTAAACACTACAACCATTAATTCTTTCTCTGTAGTTTTGTAGTTAAGTTGTGCACCGACGATACTTCTACTTGCACAGTGGATGAAGTAAGGGCATTTTTGGTCATCTAACTGTGTAAGTACAAATCCTAAGGCATAATTGGATGTGTCAGTCATGATGTGGAATAGTCTAGACCAGTTAGGAGCTTGTAGAATGGGAATTTCTACTAGCTTTCATTTCAGGGTTTGGAATGCTCGTTCACATTCCCTGGTCCACTCAAAAGGTACGTCCTTCTTTGTTAGCTCTACCAACGATTTGGCAATCTTGGAAAAGTTCTCAATGAATCTCCTATAGTAGCCAGTGTGTCCAAGGAATGACCGAATGTCTTTGATAGTTTCTGAATGACGGGTGATTCCTTGGATAACCCTAATTTTATCTGGGTCTACCTCTATTCCTGCATGTAAAATCTTATTCCCAAGTACTATGCCTGCTTGGACCATTAAATGGCTTTTCTAGCTAGTTGAGCCTTAGATTGGTTTCTACGCATCTTTTCAGCACTTACTTTAATTGGTCCAAGGCTTGATCAAAACTTGTTCCATAGGTGGAGAAGTCATCCATAAATACTTCCACTCCGTTCCCTATATACTATTGGAATATGCTTAGAACTAGGCGTTGAAACGTGGAAGGAGCATTACACAAGCCAAACAACATTTGTTTATACACAAATGTTCCCCAAGGACTGATGAACATTTTCCTGGCTTGGTCTTTTGTAGCTATCTATATTTGGTTATATCCACTATAGCCATCTAGAAAACTATAACAGTGATGCCCTACTATGGTGTCTAAGACTTGGTCAACGAATGGAAATGAAAAGTGATCCTTAAATGTTGCCATGTTCAGTAGCCTAAAATCTATGCACATCCTCTATTTACCTCCCTTTTTAGGCACAATTACCACCCATTTGCTATCAGCAATGGGATATATGAACCCAACCTTAAGAAGTTGTTCTATTTCTTCTTCTACTATTTGCTTCAATTTTTGGTTCAATCGCCTTTGTGTTTGTTTTAGAGATTTCATAGAGGGGTTAGTGTAAATCCTATGTTGGCATATCCTAGAATCTATTCCAATTAATTCAGGATATGACCAGGCAAAGGCTTTTGACCACTTGTTTATTACTCTCAATAGTCTTCCTTTTTGTTTGGAAGCAAGTCTTGTGTTGATGATTATCAATTTTCCATTTTCAAGGATCATATATTCTAAACCGGTGGACAATGGTTTCAATTTTAGGGGCTCTTTTTTGAATTTTTTAGGAATTTCCAACTTCCCCCAGTTGATGTTTTCAAGGTTAAGGCTTGGAAGTTAGTAGCGGACTTGCTCTAGTGCATCTATGCTTTTAATGTAAGTGCAAGTTATTCCCTCAATTAGTTCCATGCACATTAGTGAGTTGCTCTCTTGATTAGCTATCAGCCACTGGGTGTCTTCTTATCATGTGGCTACTGCATACAAGCACTTTTCTATGTTAATGTTTTGTGCACACCATTGCATGCAGGCAATGCTAAACTTTGTACAACCCATGATCTCTGCACACAATTGCACCCTATATCACTACATGTGATGCATGGAACCTTCTTCTTCTCGATCTTTCCAAAAGTGTTCTCTTTGGATATTTCTAGGGAAAGATCGTGGATTCTTAGGCATGCATCTATAGTACTTAGCCATGCCATTCCCATTATTATTGGGAAGTCCCCTTTACCATTATTCACTTGTATCACTAGGAAATTAGCTGGGTACGACCACCCACACATAGTGGTGACGATGTCCTCCACCAGTCCCAAGGGAATAGTGATGGAGTGGTCAGCCAACTTTAGGCGAACATTACTCTTCTTTAATGGAGGTAGGTTCCAGGCTTTGTACATTTCTTGTGATATTAAGTTGACTCCAGAACCTAAATCTAGAAGAGCTTTTCATGGCTCATTCCCAGCGATTTGGAGATAGATTAGAGGGCTTCTAGGATCAGAGAATTTCCTGGGAAGGTGGCCAACCTTGATCCAGTCAATAACGGCATGTGTTAACATAACCGTATGTGTTGAGCTCAATGTTTGGTTCAAAGGGAGCTCTGAAGCTTTATTTGATGGGGAGGCATTCAGAGGTTCAACCGCTTGTGGTTGTAAGGGCTTGGTTAGACTATTGGTTCTAAAGAAAGGTCTTTTCTTCATACGATTGTTAGAACTAATAGTGGGCTGAGGATTTATAACCCTTGTGGCATTGCGTTGCTGCAGCTGAGTAGGGAGTTCCCCTTGCATTTCTAGAGCGAGTGGTAATGGAGCTATTGGTGTGAGAGCTGCAGATGGATTTGAAGGATGGTATATTTGTGGGTTATCTCCCCTAGGAAAAGGAGTTCTATAATACTCATAGGTTTGGTAGTGATGTTGTGGTGTAACATGACTAACAAAGTCATGTGAAGAGATTGGATGCTGCACGTAGTAGTCATATGGGTCAGGTTGCCGATCTGGGTATTATTGCCTTAGTAGTGGCATCCCCCATGACTGTGGGTATTGCCACTATTGATGTTGCTCAATGGGCTGTGGTGGAGTTCCACTTGGATAATATGTTGATGGTTGGTGGAACTACCTTCAGTTACCTTGGGGATAAGGTAACCGTCAGGGTGCTTGTCGTTTATTTAGTCATGGGTTGAGTGCATATACCCTAGATTCTTATAGATGTGAGATCACTAGGCAACATCCCTTAGGATGGTCATATTGGCATATCTCGCATCCACTATCATTGTCCATGTCTGAATCCACAACCTCTTCTGTGATGGCCATTTTGCCCTTACCCTTGTTACGTGTATTTTCCACTTCTCTCTTTTTCTTTTTGTCGCAATCACTACCTCATTCCCTAGACTCCTCTACAATTTTAAGAATAGTTTCAAACCTACCATACAAGGAGTCCCACATTTGGTCTACCTTTGCCAATACTGCTAATGTTAACTTTTGGAGAGGTAAATTTTTCCTATTCACCATCTCTTCGAGTGGTGACTCCTCTTCCTCCTCACAAAATCTCACTCCCCTTTTTTGGAGGGAAGGATCTCGGTTGTATTCTTTTGCACTTTCTCTCTTTCATAGCTCACCTTCTTCTTTGGAAACTTGCTCTAGCAGTCTATGAATTTGATGAGACCTAAGCTCCGATAACCTTCCTTGGGCATACGTCCCAAGGGTTCTTCTTATTTCATGCCTAAGTCCATCCACGAGATGGTGTAGTTGATCCTACTACAAATAACCATGGCCAGGGCAACAATGTAACAGTGCATAATAGTAGCCCATAGCAGCATAAAAGGGTTCATGATTTCCAGGCTTCCATCCTTGGATTTTCTTCCATAGGTTATACACTTAGGAGTATGTTTGGTACTTATCATTGAATAGTTCTAACATTGTACTCCACCTCTAAATGGATTCCAATTCTAAGGACCGATACCAACTTTTAGCTTCTTTTACTAGTGTCCTTGGGAACAACTTCAGTTTTTTCCATTCATTTTCTATGTTTTTCAAGGCACATGCATCGTGGAATACTTGTCAATGATTTTGAGGATCAACATTGTATCCCCCTTCAAATCGTGGGATGTTTTTCATGTCTAACCTCTTGATCCTATTATCCTTTTGGTGCCTTGTTGGAACTCTTATAGCCTTCATTATATCCAACATGCTTCTAGTTACGAGTAGGGATTCTTCATGATCGTCTCATTCATAGCACCTATCATATCTATGGGGTTCCCTACTCTCCCTTATTCTATGCCTGATTCTTTAGAGTGCCCTCATCCTCATTCTCGACTATCTCGTCGATGACTTCCACTACATTTTCCCTTATCCTCACGATTGGTTTCTCTATGACTACATCTGGACACTAAAGGATAGGGTGAAGATGATGATGAAGGTGAAGAAGAAGGAGAACCATCGCCATGATGGTGTTTTCTACATTCTCTACGGTGGTCTCGACCTTGATTGTGATCACGATCAAAACGTCCACCCTTATTGTGTGTTCGTGTTCCCTCGTTGAACACTTCATGTTTATGGATATCAGAACCAAGGTTGTGAATAGTGGAGTGGAGGTTCTGATACACCACCTCCTAACCAATGTTAGGAGGAGGAGCATCGTTCTATGGGGAACCTTATGAAGCAGGTTCACCATCCTCAATTTCACTCAAAACATGTGGAGCGTCATGGGGCCATTTACCCTTCAAAGATGTATGGTATCTCTCCTGTCGCAAGTCCCTTTGATGTTGCACTTCTGTGGGATGATAGTCTCTTGAGTCATGATCACATGCAACATATTCTGCGTATAAAAGTGACATGCCTATTCGTGTGAGAGCACAAAGGAGCATGTTGGGAACTGATCAATCTAGAGGCAACACTATGTTACCCTCCAAGTCCTTTCAACGCAGTTGTTCATCTTGGTGGAGAATAAAGGTGAAATCAAGTACATACTCATCAGGATGAGTATATACCACATGAAACTGTTGAGGAATTGGCAGATCCTAGTTATGTGTATTATGCCACCAACTACCTCTTGTGTTAGTCCTAGGCGATGAAATGCTCTTATGCGAAGAAGAAGACATCTTGTTTTGTTCGGTGTGAAATGTACTATTGTCTTGTCTTTCTTTGATTAACCCTAAGGGTTCATTCTATCATTCCAATGATATGAATGATTTCCTATGTTCTACACAGCACACAAACAACTAAGTCCCCAGCAACGATGCCAATGCTGAGTGGCAAGGTACCCCTACACTCAACCATATGAATACGAGCATTTCACGCACGATCTAGTTGAACTCCAAGGACTAAGTGCTTATGCACCTTAATGGAACACTCAGCTTTAATCAATCATTGTCTTCCAAAACTTACTTGTATTGTCACAGTTGTATGGTTAAGTAAGCTTGAGGTATATGATTTTTATAGCTTTTGTATTTTTTATGTCTTCTGCTAATAAAGGAGGGGGAGAGAGAACTAAGTGGCTAACTTACATTAACTATTCATTAACTAAGTTCTAAATGTTCCTAACACTAGTATTTGTTCCCACTTGCTGTACACATCCTAAACTAGTGCAACTCTACTAGGATTACCAAACGCTACTCATTATTGGGTTACCAAGCGCTACACACATGCTCAAAGTAGTCATACTAAGTGTATTTAACTAAAGGGGTTGAAGGTTGAGAGAGATACTAATTAACTAGGAAAGCATTAAACAATCATCAATTACTAATTAGCTTAATCTGTATGCTCCAAGGTTTATCATAAAGTTCATCTTTATTGTTGTACACAAAATTGTGCTCAAGTACAAATTGCTCGAATAAAGATCCGTTCACTCTATGACTCCTACTGTGGGCACACAAAGATAATTCTAACTCTAGAATGAAAAAACTACAAGAGTTTGGCTAAGGGTCTAAATCTAATTTTCTTGGAACCAAGGGCACCACCTCTTATTTATAGAAGATGAGGCACGATGCAATATTGCGTGCACGATGTGATATCGCGTACACGATATCGCATACGCGATATCATAGTTCATCAAAACTCATACAACAACTTGAGATTAACCATATATTAACAACACCATATCATCCCCAAGCAATGGTCAAGCTGAAGTCACTAACTATGAAATTACTAGAATACTCACTATGAAGATTTTAGGTTTAGACGAGATTAGAGTACAAAATTAAACAATGTTCTATGGACCTATAGGACATCGTGAAAACTACCTATAGGGTACACTCCATACGAGTTAGTCTATGGCAAGTTGCTAACACTTCCAATCTAGGCAGAGCTTCACACTTTAGCTACTGCCAATGTACTTGACCTTGATTTGAGTTTAGCCCAAAAGAAATTCCTAATGAATCTAAATCTTTTAGATGAGAATCGGCTAGTAGCACTCATGGGTAGTGAAGTCCACAAGCATTACTCCAAACTTAGGCACGGTTTGCAAATAAGGAATGTAACTATACAACCGGGTGACAAGTTCCTCTATTATAGTCCGAGTCATTTACCACAAAAGGATATATTTCAAACACTTTTGAAGGGACCATACATTGTGCATGCCACTTATTCATTTGGTGCCTTACGCATTCACCACCCATCTAGCCCACATAAGCTTCTCCTTGTTAATATCCAACAAGTCAAACCATACTACGAATATTTAAAAGAGTCTACCCAACCTACCCACCAATCTTCTACTTGTTCTATCTTTTATTTACCTGATTTCAATGATAATCATAGGGGTGTCAATCTAGAGTTGTAGGTACCTTACTAAACCTTATTGAATTTTTTATTTTCTTATTATTTTTCACATTCTTTGACATTTTATTATTCTTTTATACTTTCTTATTTCTTAAAACTTTGATATTCTTTCACATTTTACCATTCTTTAACATTTTTCATTCTTTACAATTTTTCATAATTTTTACTATCTTTTCCATTTCTTTTATACTTTGTTTTCTAACCATTTGTAAATAATTTTGATTATTAATAAGACACATTAAATAACAACCAGATGTAGTCCAATGAGGTGAAGATTTCTCTATGTTATCAAGTCATAAGAGACTAATTATCTACATAATGAGCCCACATCATTCATCCATCCATTCCATTAATAAGAGGGTCTTACCATGGCCATAATGATATTCTTTTCCATCATACAACTAAGAATAAACTTGTGATCATTATGTCTAGATTGAAAAGTAAAGAAGCAAGTGGGAATGAATAGGGTGTGACATCAAGGGAACCTGTGAATTCTCTTTGGATTATTCTTATGAGTTCTATTATGTTACTAAGGTTGTATTATATCCTTGTAGATCTAATGAAAAATGGGAGTAAGAGTAAAATAAGTGCTACCTTCAAAGGTTTACATAGTTTAAAAATAAAAAGAGCACAGAATAAATTTCTTGGGGTTCCACTATGAAACACCATAAAATTCTGAGCTTAGTACTTTTCCAACAAGAATCAAGCTAAGTCACGATACTCCCCAGCATGACTAAAGCTTGAGGACCATACAGATAGCTTCAAGCAGAGTCTAACTCAATGAGGAGCAGTTCCTTGGGACCCGCCGACGACCACGACAACATCTGCTATCAAACATTGCAACTTCGGAGATCAAGATACTTAGTCTTCACTAAGTATACATTCTCAGCGTATATGCCCAAGTACACACTCTCAGCATATACGCCTAAGTACACATTCACAGAGTATACGCCCAGTGTACATGCCCAGTATATACGCCCAGTGCACGCGCCTCACATGTACGACTGGTGTATACACCCAGCACGCAATCCCCAGAGACGGCACGGAAACATCACTTTAGAGCAAGATTCAGTACAAGGCATCAACTCACGTGAATAGAGCAATCATTAGGTGTTGACATCATGTATTTTGGAGTTCATACACTGAGCATGTACATCCTGCATGCCCAGCGTATACGCCAAACATGTATCTACAGCGTATACGCCCAACGTATATGCCCAAGGTCTACGCCCAGGGTCTACGTCTAGCAGATACAGCGTATACGCCCAGCGTATAAGCCCAGTAGATGCATCACGTTATACACTTGTAACATTTCATTCTTTTGCACCCGGCCAACGCACCATGTGTCACCCAACTCGAGTCTAACATCTAAACCCGTATAAAAATCTCAATTTTTCATTAGATCGGGGTTGGAAATTTTTGAACAAAAAAAACCAGAGACAAAGAGAGACAGGGAGACGCCACGAACCAGAGCAAAAAACCTTGTACGCTAGACCTTACCCTGCACACTGAGCATACAGCCACTACACTGTGCCTGTAGTTCAACCCAACGTACAATCATCCCTGCATCCACCGAAGCTATTCGTCCGCCTTGTGCCAGAGCCACAACTATGTTAGACCGGTGCATTGTAACTCTCATTTCGCAATAACATTGCCACATTTCTTTGCTACAATTTGTTACAGTTTTTCATTCATTGTTGCATGTTTACTATTTACGCTCTTATACGTTTACGCTCCACTTACGCCAGTTACGCTATTTACGCTTTGTTTTACATCAATTACGCCATTCACATATAACCCAACGTATAGCGCATCGGTGTACGTTTGGGGAAATCCTTACCTGATCCACGTGCAGACCACTCAAGGTACTCTGCCTTCGTTAATTCCAGCTTGCCCTCAAGCGAAGGTAGGATCATTTGTGCTAGTCCGAGGATCCCCTGGTCTCTATTTCATTCCAGCTGGAGACCGATGATTTCAGACGGTATAGAAATTGGCACTAGAAGGACGGCCAACTGCTTAAAACTTACTGAGCTTTAGAACTCCCAACGTCTACGCTGTTGCGTTTACGCCGACTCTGTCTGCAAACCTCCCAACGTCTACGCTGCTACATTTACGTCGACTCTGTCTACAAACCTCCTAGCGTCTACACTGCTGCTTTTACGCCGACTTTGTCTGCAAACCTTCCAGCGTCTACGCTGTTGAGTTTACGCTGCACTCTCTACCCTGTAGACTCTATTTACGTTGTACACTGACTTTGTCTACGTTGTTGAGTTTACGCTGCACTCTCTACGCTGTAGACTCTGTTTACGCTGTACACTGACATTTTCTACGTTGTTGAGTTTACGCTGCACTCTCTATGCTGTACGCTGACTCTATCTACGTTGTACGTCGTAAACTCCGTCTACGCTGCTTACCTTACGCTATACGCTACACGTTTTAAGGTATACCTATACGCTGTCACTATACGTTGGGCATTGAAGCCTATACGCTAAGTTCCAGTCTATATGCTATACCCAGCGAACGTAGGTTTACGTCGTGCTCAGTGAAACACTGTAGAAATTGTAAATCAGCCTCAGGCAAAGATTCGCGATTCGGGCGGAAGTTTGCAACAGCAATTCAGAAGATGGAACAAAGCAAAGAGGCGTGTAGCAACAAGTCTCCGAGTTTCTCATAGATTCTAAACTTACTTTTTTTTCTCTCTTTACGCTACATTACGCAACACAGCGTGGTGTCGTTCAGCGTAACTCTGTTTAGCGTAGCCCGATATCAGAAAGCAACTTACTTCGGTAGTTTTGACGAAGTTTAAAGTTCGAAACTTGTCGCATAATCGGCTAAGTCTTTTGCTCAGCTCCGAGTTTACACTTTGTTACGTAGAGCAGTGTAACGAGCGTCAAAGAAGACAAAGTTAGAATACAAGGAAGAGCTGCAGATTGATTCCTTTTCTTCGTAGATTGCTCGCTTTACGCTTATTACGCTATGCAGCGTGGACAAGCGTAATTCGTTGTAAAGTTGACCATTTTTACGCTCTATTACGCTTTGCGGTGTAAATAAGCATAAAACAGCTGGCATCAACTACTCCCATGCTCTATTACGCTTTGCCACGTCACGCAGCGTAAACAAGTGTAATACAGCATAAATCCGGCTAAAGCAGTTACGTATCTGCTATCCACATGTACAATACCCTGATGAGCGTATTGTGCATAATTGTGAAGCATCTTTGGTAAAAGTGTTGATAGTGTACATTGCCCCTTCTCCCGGAAATGTGACGCGACATGGTCAGTTTCAACATAAAGTTTACCAGGTGAACGGTGTTTTGAAAGTTCGGGACACATGTCATCAGGGCCATGCTTTCTCCGCATATTGTCAAACTTATAAATACTCCAGTTGAAGAAGAAACAAAAGGGGAGGCATCTTTAACTTTTGACAGCATCATTTTTTAATAGAGACAGAAGACATTTTGCTTGAGCATTGGCAGCAGGAGCGATCAGTCCTTTGGCGAAAACACAGCTCTCTCCATTGGCGATCATTAGTAGTTTTGATCAGAGACTACCCAAGGAAAAAGGAGTAGATCAAAGATTGAAAGATCATCTGGCGTGGTTTGCAAGTTTTATTGATCAGAAACAGTTGATCGATAGACGTCAGAGCTTGACCTTCCTTGCATCCCATCTCTAGCTTACAAGGTAGATCGAACTCCATTCTGTACTCCTTGTTGAACATTTTTCTTGTTATTTTACGTATGCTTCGCACAAGATAAGCGGAGCCTTTCCATTGGAAATTTGTATGCAACATACCCAGTTTTCGGGTCAAAGTACAGATCTTGGAATTGCACATTTTTCCTAAATCCGATCTTTCTTGTCGTGTTGACGTTGTTGTTATCTACATTGTTTTCTTCTCCTTTGGTGATTCATCGAATCAGATTGTTCCACGGAATATCTACAATATTCATCGATTTACTGATTGAGTAAGTCCCTGTCTAATCGACAAGACCGTTTAGGGCACTGCAGATTCGTTTTCCCCAGCACAGCCCTCACACGGATCCGTGGTTAAGACTGTGTACATGGATTTTTGTTTGGTATTTTCCAGCTACCGACATTTTCCGTCATTCCAGTTTTCTGGCACTAGAAGGAGGGCTTGAACCTCCGATTCATATTTCTTATGGGTAGCCCTGTAAGCGATCTATACCCGCGTCCCTAAAAACGTAAACGTAACACCTCTAGGGAAGTTTATGAAAAATCGTGCGGTGTAGATCGGTCACAGTAACAATTCCTTTGGAATCCTGTAGGGTAGAAAGCCAAATCGTGATCTTCTTTGTTCATCGCCTTTTAGATCCAGCCGTTTATTGTCACTGATCTATCTGATCAATGGATTCTGCATACGCAACCACAGCTGCCATGACTACTACTGATTCGGGTGCCACATCTGTGAATCCCATCACCGCCACTGGGCCAGCTTCTGCTGTTATAGGACCTCAGGGACCATCGCGTCATTCGTTAAGATTGCAGGGCAAAGATCCCGTATTCACCGTCGTAACCCCTGAGGAATATAATTTCATCTACGTCAAGATCAAGGAAAAGCTTGCTCTTAGCTGAGCCGAGATTGAAGCGAAACAAAATTTTGAGCTGGTCCACAGAGGGGGTCAAGATTTTACCCCCACCACTTACGACATGATCCCCCTAACTGAGCATTATCACAAAATCCTAACCCAACTGGTCATGGCTAAGAGTCAAACTACGTGATCCATGCTAGAACCTCAGAATGGGGAGGAGGAGGAAGATGAGCTCACAGCTCAGTCTGAACATTCATACCACACTCTCAGTCCCCATACGTACATAAATCCCCTGTTTCCTCTCGCAGGAGAAGCCACCCATCTTAATCCAGCCATGACCACTCAAACTCGCATTCCTGTCATCCCACAGGTCACTACGCAATCATCTATCCTGCAGGTGCAAATACCACCCCAGAATAACATGGGGGCGGTCTCGTCACCGCACATAATCAGTATTCCGTCGGTGGTGCCTGCGTCCACCGCACCCTATTACATCCCCCAAGTGCAACCTCATGCCATGCCTACAACTCGCCCGGTACAAAATCTAGTCCAAACCTTATCATTGCCGCCCCCTCCAAGGCAACAGATCACAGCTACCGCTCAGCCATAGACATCCATCCAACAACCCATCGCGAGTCAGTGGATCATGCCTGTGGCACAACACTACCAGTCTGCGTTATATGGTGTGCAACCCTTAGCTGCACCCACCACGCAGGTCCCGCAGATGGTCCCAGAATATCCTTACAATCTCTATTCCACACAGTCGGCAGCGGCCAATTTCTCTGCTCAACCCAGTGGGTGGTGGTCTTCGCAGGCAGCTCCATCTGCAGGGATCCCCACTTCGTCGCCTGCCGAACAAGCCATCCCTCCATTTCCACTACCTGGCACCACTCTTTCAGGTCAACCCCTTGCTCCTCCTGCACAAACATCTTCATCAACAGGTTTAGATCAAGCTTTCTTACTTATTCAGACCCTCACCGAGGAGGTTAGACGCCTTAAGGCCACCGGCTCTGACACTATACAGATCATGGATTTCTATTAGGATGATCCCATTAGTCCAGCGGTCCCCATGCTATTGTTGCCCCCGGGGATATCCTTACCCCATTTCACTAAATATAATGGGGAGGGAGATCCTAACACACATCTGGTTATCTTTAGATCTAAATCCTTGTTGCTACAANTAACGCACATCTGGTTATCTTTAGATCTGAATCCTTGTTGCTACAACAATGGCCTCATATAATTATCCATGTCTTTGCAATGTCTCTGGCAGGGAAAGCTTTGGATTGGTATCGAGCCCTCCCTCGCTCTTCCATCTCAACTTTGGAAGAGCTTCTGACATAATTCGTGACTCACTTTAAATACAACCTAAACTCAGAGGTCACATTAGATCAACTTATGGGAGTGAAACAGGACCTGCTCGAACTAGTCCAAAAGTTTATACAGTGATGGAGTGCTACTTTGAACGAAATCCATGAGCCAATCGCGGAGGCCCACTTGCTGGCCATTTTCAAAGGAGCAGTTAATGACTTCATCAAGTCTAAGTTGTATTACCTTTCCCCTAGCTCCTTACATCAAGCCTTTGCCCAAACTAAGAGCATCCAGGATACTGCAGAGGCCAGCAAAGACCTGGCATACGTCGCATATAAAAGTGCTAACAATAAGGGCAAGGACAAAGGTAAAGCAACAACGATGACAGTAGCTACGCTGGCTGAAGGCGCTAAGAACAAAAACAAGAAGGCACCCACGACCTCTCCCGAGACCACAGCTAGTGCGAGCAGCACCAGCCAAGACACAGCTACCCCTAAAAAGCCCCCTCAGCCAAAACCAAACTTTGAGTGTAAAGACCACTCAAAGTATACAGCCCTACCTGTAAAACATTAGGAACTGTTGAAGTAACTATTAGGGGAAGGATACATTCAGACTAAGAAGGTATCTGAAGAAGCTCTGAAGCATCACAGGCGTCATTGTGAACTGCTGAAGAATCCTTCTTTAGCCCTACCTAACGAACCACCAATTCTGAGGTCTTTCAGGCTGGACCGTTTCCGTGACTACCACCAGTTGTGTGGTCATGACATAGATTACTACTGGGCGTTGAAAGATGACATTCAACGCATGATCAATGATGGTTCTCTGAAACTATACGGCAGTAGTCCAACGCATCCTGAAAACCAAGCGTTGCACGTGTACAAGGATCCATTAAACGCAAATAACGCACCCTACACAATCAACGTGGTGAGTATGGACAGTGAAGGGAAGGTACCGCCTAAACAGCCCTTTGTTTTACGCGTGCCTACCAGTTCACCTTGGGGGACAGGCTTTTCATCAACAGCCAGTGGCGTCTCGAGACCGCCCTTTGTCATTCGGGCGTCTTCTCCAGATTTAACTCAGTCTCGCACTAACAGTAAAGCCACGATCACGTCCGCGCCTACATCTAAAGCGCCTTTCATCCTCAGAGTACCAAAACCATTGGCTGCTCCTTTTACGCAGGGGCAAACCTCTAACCAAAACTATCCATCGCCACCAAATAAACAAAGGGAAGGAGATGCATCCATTAATGCGGCCAAAACCCCTACTACGTTAGGCTTCCCTAAGCCCAGGCCCTTGGCCTCTATCCCTACACCTATGCCTTCTGGGTAAGACAAGGCTACAGAAACGCAGTCACCTCCCCCTGGCAGGAAGAAACACAACTCTTCGACTGATGCTATTCCGCCTCGGGAGATTCGTCTCTTAGGGCGAATGGAAGAAGACAGAGGGGAGAAACAGCCTAGCTGAGAGCGGGACCTCCTCAACACATTTACGCAGGTCAAGCAGGCTCTAAAATAGAAGAACACAATGCTGAGCCTCTATGATCTTNAGGTCAAGCAGGCTCTAAAATAGAAGAACACAACGCTGAGCCTCTATGATCTGCTTATGACATCTCAAAAACACCGTGAGGCTATGGTTCACATGCTGACATCCATACCAGTGGATGAAAGCTTACCAGCAGAAGAGGAAGCAATACATGCTATCATGCTTCCTCCCGCCGTTGAGCAACCTAAACCAACCCCTTTGACCTTTCATGATAAATCAATCAAAGATGACCTAGAGAAAGGTCAAGTAACGACAGAGCCCATGTTTATCACCATCCGGGTTGGTCAATACTGAATCCGGAGGGTACACGTTGACGGCGGCGTGGCTGCGAATGTCATCCCTTATCCTGTAGTGGATAAGTTGGGCTTGGTCGACCAGATTAGTTCCACAACGACATCGTGTCTAAAGTTGTTCAATGGAGCATGGGTGCAAGTCAAGGGGATGGTGCGCATCAAATTTGTGGCAGGGGATCAATTCCCAACAGACGCCACATTTCTTGTTGTCGAGGAGATGTCTGGTTTCAACCTGATCCTGGGGAGGTCCTGGCTAGCCCAACTGAGGGTAGTTTCATCACCAATACATCAAGAGATTCACGTTCCTTACGTAGGGGGAGAAGTTGTAATACACGACGATGAAATAACTCCTAGGACTGTCAACAACATAGATGACAGCCTGAAAAAACCAAACTCATGTCCGAACTCCTGAAAAAACCAAAACGAATGATGACAGCCTAGCCTGGGCCAACCTACCATTTTAGGAGGATGGTATGGAGGAGGCAGGTCACAAATCTCCCTGCCCTTACGCATCACTAAACGTAAGGCCCATCAAGAAACAATTGCGAATTAGCGATTGATCTAAGTGGCATTCACGCGCATCGCTACGCTTCCACTAGTTTTCCGCTTACGCTTATCGAATTCGATTGATAATTTTCTATGTACATGTATTTACGCTTTCTCTCTGTTACGCTATTTACATTCCTCATTTTTACGCAATTTACGCTCTTTGATTGCTATTAGTCACTTTGGTGCAATTACGTAGAAACGTACGCTGTCATTAGTTACACTTCCACACTTACGCACCATGGCCCGCAACGGTCTTAAACTAGTGGTGGCCTGCAACGGCCTTAAACTAGTGATGGCCCGCAATGGCCTTAAACTAGTGGTGGCCCGCAACGACCTTAAACTAGTGGTGGCCCGCAACGACCTAAAACTACCAAAGGCCCGTAACGGCCTAAAACTAGTGGGGCCCAGCAATGGCCTAAAACTACCTTGTATCTTACGCAAACGCTACCTGGCGGCCTGCGATGGCCTTAAACTAGCAATTCCATTCTACAGCAACACAAACTATCCACAGTCTTTAACAATTCCACTTACGCTTTACATGAATAAAGACATAAAAATAAAAAAAATAATGATAACATTTAAAACCATACAAAAGATCTTATAGTCAACCTTCCCAACGTTCATATGACCATTGTTCAATTCCAATCAATAAAATCACTCGTAAATCACAATTACACATTCCCCCTGGTACCACTGTCACCCATATTCCTCAGGTCCAGCTCTAAGCCTAATAAATCATCCTCAAGTGGGTCATCCCTTTTAGAAGGTATTCCTTCGTGAGGAATGTCATCTTCATGAGGTCCTTGCTCTAACACTAGCTCCACAAGAGGATGGTCTTCGTCATTACGCTCGTCTTCCTGTACTTACTCACCACCCTGTTCGTCTCCTTCATCCACTCCTGGCACTTATATATAGTAAATACATCAGTAAAAGCCACCATAGGATAAACCCGAAAATTTGAATTCAATAACACCCAAACTTACTCGCGATGCTCCTGCTTTCGCAGCAAAGGAGAGCTGATCTAAACCGACCCATAGGCACTACATAATTTCATCCTCAGTTAATTCAGACCACACACCATTCCCCAGATCAGTTCCAGCCTTCACCTTCCCTTTCTCCACAATAGTCCATTAGGGCGGTTCAGGGAAGAAGGTAGGGACTGTAGTCTCGCCCCCAGGAAGAGCAATCTCTCTTTCCGGAGACGTGCTTACTGTCACCTGCTCCTGAAACTTCTCAAAAGCTTTGGATGTGCCAATGACATCGAGGAATACCCACAAGGATTGAGCTTCGACAGTAGAATCTCTATAATGCTGACGATAAGCGAGACTTTCTCGCTTATACAGATGCTTGTGATCTTTCTCCTTCTGCCCCCACTCTTGCACATTTGCGCAAAAATCCTTCCAGTCTTGGCTTTTCTGGGCCAACAGCTCTATTTGCATCCTCTTCTCCACCAGCTCCTGACTGGTTTGCACGCTGTTCCTAACTACGGTCCAATAGTGAGCATAGTCAATAATAGCCATACGCCAATCTTCGTCACCCATTTCCCACGCCTGTAGAAATTTACACCGCGATCTTAGGTCTCCGACCTCTTTGATCAGAAACACCCTTTCCTTCTCTGACCTCTATAATCTCTTCTAGAGGTCTTCATTGACACTTCGACTCTCCCACAAGGAACGTGTCGAGCGTAATGCACATTTACGCATTTCCTCATAAATGTTGTGTGGCACGACCGCCCCATCCGATGAAGGCTCTGTTGTGTTCAAGTCAATGGGCTCCGTAAGGTCCCATCGAAGGCGAGCTCCTGATAGCAAACAATATCCAATGTAAATAAAACATTACAACTATATAATAAAATAAGCATACAGTAGCAGTAACATACCAGCCCCAGGATCGACGCGCTCGAGGCGCTCAATCATATCGCTGACGACATCTTCCATGAAGGGAAACTTGTCAAGAAATTCTCCCCATGCTCTGCCCACTACAACAGGCGTGGATGTCTCTTGTTCATCTGTAGTATAATTAAGTTAAAATTTCTAGTTGTTAACAAAATTCCTACAAAAGTCTTAATGCATTACCTCTACCGGTTACAGTGGCAGGTGCGTCAACATTTTCCTCCTCCTCTCTCTCCTCATGCACGAGGGTCTGTGCGTCGCTTATTCTAACAGCTGGGGCCTCTTCTTCCAAAATTGGGGCCCCCTCCCCACTCCGTAATACCACTACCCCTATTTTAGGGGTTAACCACTCGGCAGGCCTCACTGTTCATATCACATAACGCATTTAAATGATTCAAAATACCCCAAATAAAGTTGCGTAATACGGTAATTTCCATGACTTCCACTATGTCTCTACACTTACCAGGCAGAGGTTTACTCCGCTGCACTCTGACTTGCACCGTCCTGCCCGTGCTACTGGTTGGTTCCATAGGGGCCTCGGTTAGGCGAGGCCTTTTGCGTTGGACCGAGGAGTCCACATTCTCTGTCGCTAGGCGCTTTCCCCGCGACGCGTCACCGATGTAAGTGGGAATCACCCCACCTACACTGTCAGCACCCCGTACTTGAGGCACTACCAAATCCCTTGTCATTATAGACTGAGACTCCCCAATTCACTCTGGAGGATCTTGTCCTCGGGTAGTGCCGAAAATATGGGAAATCCAAGGTTTGGATAGCTGGTCTTGGTCTTGCTGCACCTAGACCCCATTCCTTTGGACAACCAAAAATTCGGCAAAATGCCAGAGGCAAGCTATGAAGAAGGTGAAGTGCACATTGAAACGAGACTCAAGCTTCTGGCGGAGCCTGACCATTTCAGTGTGTAACCCCTCAGTGAAATAGCTTGCCCAATTGAACTGGGTTCCTTCCTCCATAACCTCCCGCATGATATGGGCCTATTCTATGGTAAAGAACCTCCCTTGCGAGAGTGTTTTGGGGAAAGCCCGGGCCCAAAAGAGGGGATAAACAATCTTGGCGATTTCTAATTCAATCCTTTCACAAGGGATCTCCTTGGCCTCCTTCTTGGTCCCCAGCCACTCCTCCAGCTCTTCTTGACATTTGAGGCTCCTCCTCGCTCTCTCCTCTATGGGAAGACCATCAGAAGGGACACCGAAGAGGTCAGCAAACAGCTCATGCACGCGCATGCAAAAACGCTCAACCCTCTCGCTGAAGGAGTTGACCAAGGTTAACATTTCACTAGCCAGGACATCAGGAGTTATGGCCAAAAATAAATACATTAGCCTCACTTCCCGCACCTTGGTGACCAATGCAACTAGGGCCGCCACGTGGCCGAGCCAGCATTGTGCCTCCTTAATGTCACCATAGCGAAAAAGGAGGGTATTCACCTCGCGGCCGGAAATTGTAGTGGTAATCTCCCGAGATTCCCTGACTAAACACCGCAAGACACATGTCTAAGTAGCAAAAACACTATTACGCTACATTTCAAAAATAGACCAAAAACAATATCATATCATGTAAATAACAGTAACAACAAAACCTTACCAATGCCAAATGGCAAAGGAAATGGAGGAAGTTTCCTCTGCACGTTCATGATGGTAAGGGGCAGGTCCAAATTCCATTCTTCATGTAACCACCCGAGGTTCTGAAAATTCTGGAAAGAATTAGCATAACGGGTGGGATACTCATGGATCTCAAAGGACATCTGCCCCATTACACCGGCGCGTATGTTACTAGTGGAGGTAAACTCCTTTATCATTGTCTCAGTCCAGGTTAATGTATCACCATTGCCCACTAATCCTTTGTCGTTAATAAAAAACCTGTATCATATGACGCATTATTATCTTACGCTTCGCAAATCCAGGCATTAGAAACATATTGACAATACCGTCAGTAACATAACTTACCCGCCTGAGTAATACATTGTGCCCGATGGGTTCTGAAAGTAAGTCGAGACATGACAGGCCATGAACAAAGTGTTGTATGCATGGTAGTAGCTAAACCTGGCCATTTCCCAGATCCAACTTAAGCGCCTCAACCCTCTGGCGCTAAGTTCGCAGTCTTGGGGATGACCAGTGTCGAAGGCCCCATCTGTCAAGAAAGCCAGGATTCCCTGCGTAGAACCCACTAACAGGTGCTCCAAAATGGTGCCAGCCACATCCCCTGATAGATGTGACCACACAATAACGTTGTAGTTACGCAGCAAAAATTGCAGCAACTCCAGCGCACCCTTTCAGAACCATATAGCCCTCCCCTACAACTGAGTCTGAGGGGGAGGAACATTGGGTACGATCAGGTTTATACAGCATAAACCCCCGACTATGTCCAAGATGATTAAGATGGGTTTCAACATAATACTATACAAACAAACATAGACACATTATCGTCTAGATTTCGATTCCATTCTTAAACTATAGAAAATTTACAAATTATTCTCTAGCTATTACCTAAACCCTTGTAACAGTACAAGGTTTGTCCCTGACAACGGCAATAGATGCACTACTATTGTATAAACCCTCATTTTAACACGAGGTCCATAGACTAAAACTCTAATTTACGCAGAATGACGCAAAAATAATAAACATCACAAAGAAGGAGCACATTACAGAAAGCAACACAAACAAGCCAGGGATAGCCTACCGATTTAGGGGAGTGAGATCCCTCACTTCAACCAAAGCTGCGAAGCACACTGCAGGCTCCCTTGTACCTCATCTATCTTGGCCAATTTCGTGTTCTTCCCTCTTACTTTCGACGCCATTATTGCAATCTTCACACCTTCACGCCTTTGCAAATAACATGCTGCAATCTTTTGCTCTTTCTTCTTCTCTCTACGACAGCTGAGAATTCAAGTTCGCAATAGCCAACAGCCCATTTTCTAAAAGAACTGCCTACTTATATGAAAAATTAACCGACTTGATGCCCGATTAAAACGGGACTTTCCTAAATGCTAGTATCAGTATAAGATGGAACCCGAAAATCAAGGCATTAATGTGGCGGATATCGCATGCGCCACTGTCCGAAATGACGTTAAACTACCACACCTTATCGCCTCGTAATCGGGGAGCATTAATTATAGGCTGTTCACAATATTCAAAATTCAGTTAGCTTTTCATGCTCGACAACACCGCATCATGCTTTCTCTTAATCATTTATGCATTTGGCGATTTTGCAAGATGGTTGGCAAATGGATGCAACTTTTTCAGCACCCCTAACTTTAACAGGTCCATACGAGAGAGTAGTTAGGTAATTCAATTTTACACTAGTAGAAACTAACCCTTTCCTCGATGATGTAACCATAGCCACGTCGGAAACGTCTCCAAAATGGCCAGAACAATCGACGCGCATGCTAGACCTGGAGGCTAGAGACATAACCGAAGACCCCCTCAGCGAGGTTTCTATCATTACGCATAAAGGTGAGTCCAAAACTCTAAGGTTAGTTCTCTACTAGACCAGAAAATGCATGACTCTATAAAATAGGTCCTCCAGGACAACATCACAGTATTTTCATGGTCATACGAAGACATGCCGGGACTAGATCCAAGATTAATTCAACATAACATAACCTTAGACCCGCATATCAAAGCAATTAAGCAAAAAGCACGAAAAATCAAACCAGAAATCGCGCTAGCAGTGTGTGATGAGATCACCAAAATATATCAGGCTGGTTTCATCTACACGGTCGATTACTCAAATTGGGTATTTAACATTGTAGTTGTCCCAAAGAAGACTGGAAGTATACGCATCTGTATAGACTTTCGAGATTTAAACAAAGCCACAATCAAGGACAACTTTCCACTACCAAGTATTGACCAACTAGTCGATACAACAGCTAGGCATGCACTTCTATCCTTCATGGATGGCTTTTCAGGCTATAATCAAATTCGCATCAACCTAGAATATCAATTGACCACAACATTCATGATGCCCTGGGGGACCTTTTGCTATACCATGATGCCTTTTGGTCTAAAAAACACCAGAGCGACGTATCAACGGGCCATGACATACATCTTTAGTGATTATCTCCTAGGAAGACTGAATGATTATGTTGATGATATAGCTATTAAGTCTATGAAATCAGAAGATCATTCAGAGGACCTCGAGTTAGTCCTTAAAAGATGCTCCAAATACGACCTCCGACTTAATCCAAAGAAGTGCGTATTCAGAGTCAAAATTGGA
>MNCI01016091.1:290222-324542 GCA_015680685.1 Gnetum montanum | reverse complement strand
TGCTTATCAAGAAGATAAATATTATTAAGTATTGCTTGTATGTCAAAAACAGTTCTATCTCATTGGATTGAAATATTTATCAAGTTCTAGTTTATTTAATCTTTTCAACTGAACTTGGTTGCAGTCCTTATATTTCATTCTGTTATCTCCCTGTGGAAAATTTTATTAAATCCTCTGTTTATTGTAGTTTACTGCGAGTAACAGTTTCCTCTGTGCTTCTCACAACGTACAACATTGACAATGCATCTGGGCATGTGATAACATTACCAAATTGACATTGCAATTGTATTGATTTTATTAAGTAAAAATATATTGTTGAAAGTTTGATTGGATTCAGCCCTGTTTGTAAGATTATTACATGGTTTCTATGAGAAGCTAATACATCCTGTTATAAAAGGATTGAACTGTACAGAGTTGTGGAAACTGCACTGGTTATTTTATTTTACTAAAAGCAACATAAAATAATAGGGAAAAAAATCCCTATGCGAGCTTTCATAGTTTTGCTATCATCTTGAACAATTTTGACTTCAACAATTTTGACTGTTATTTTTACCAGAACAATTTCGTCAGGAAGCCGTTTACATATAAACAATAAATAAACAAATTCAGAATTACAAATAATGTAAAAACTGTTTCATAGTCGGTCAAATTAACGATTGCAGGGTCCTCGACACTTTTTATTTCACAGAAAAGCGTAGACTAATTCTTTACCGTTGACAGGGATACATGAAATACATGATTATAGGCAGATTTGACTCATTTGGGACGGTAACAAAAACATATACTAAACATTTACCATGTACCGGTACTTGGTACGAAATTAGAAATACAATAAGATGCATAGGGACAGACTGAGATTAATACAGTAAAACAATGTGACAAGGACTCTCACTGATACATAAAGGAAAGAAAAAACAAGGAAATCTGGAATAATTTTGATAGCTTTGGGATTGCATTCAAATAAGGTAGGTTCCAAAGAACGTAGGAAAAGCATCCCAGTGAAAATACAGAGCAATTGTACCTCCATACGATAGCCCAAATCCTAATCCAAATGCCATCAGTGATATATGTTCATTAATGCAATCCCACCAATCATGATTGGACTTTGTCTGTGTCTTGTGCTCTATTAACTGTGTTTCATTTTCATGACTGCATGGAATGCTAATGGGAAACCCACACAAACATTTATTCTCTGCAAATGAGCTTGCATCAAATGTAAAGAATTGCGTGCTTTTGGGAATCCTGCCACATAATCTGTTATGGGAAACATTGAGAGTGCTTAGAAAGGTGAGGGACTGCAGCTGCACTGGAATTTCCCCAGATAAATTGTTGCATTGTAGATCCAGAGATTCAAGGGCCTGTAATTTTCCCATTGATGAAGGGATCCGCCCAGTCAATTTATTATGAGACAGATTCAGCAATCTCAAGCCAGCCAGAATTCCTATGCTTTCTGGAATCTCACCTGTAAGATTGTTGCATGATAGGTCCAACACATTGTTTCCTGGTATCACATGGACATCATCAAGCTCTACGCCTTTCTCGGTCAACATCAATGTCACATTCTCTATTCTATATTCCATGAATTCGAACCCCATCTCTGCACCTTGGTAATTAACCTTCACGATGACATCAATTCCCTCACTGTCATCGATATTCAAGGATCCCTGAAATTGCGTTAGCCTTTCCAGGTGGGATGGAATATGACCTTGGAATTGATTGTTGGACAGGTCCAACACCCGCAAGTTTGTGAAATTGACAACCCATGCAGGAATGGTCTCATTAAACATGTTATGACCCACATTGACTACTATGAGATTATGCATTTCTCTTAAATAATATGGAAGAGGGCCACTTAGCATATTCCTGCTCAAATCTAATACTGCAAGACTTTCGCAATTAATCAGAGACTTTGACAGGGGCCCAAAGAAATTATTCATATAGGCAGACAAAACTAGCAGGGAAGATGGAAATGTTAGCGAAAGCCTACCATGGAAACTGTTGTTGTGCAGGTACAAGTATGACAGCTGTTTGCAGTTGCATAGTGTAGCAGGAATGTTACCAGTGAATCTGTTTTCGGAAAGATCTAAGAAGACCAAATTTACAAGTTTCCCAATGCTCTTGGGAATTTGGCCACTCAACTGATTTCCTCTTAAGCTTACAAACATTAGCTGTGCCATGTCACCGATGCATTCTGGAATACGGCCACTGAGGTTTGAATCCTCTACCATTAAAACTTGCAAGTTGCTTGGCCTGCACAACTCTCTTGGCAAAGCTTCCACAGCGTCAGATGTTATTCTCAGCTTCAGGCAGGACAAATAGCTGAGATTCCCTATGGACTTTGGGATTTTATTGCTGGAAGCATCCAAGTAACTTAATTGAGACATTACACCAATGCAATCCGGGATGGCCCCTTGATTGCGGGTATTGAAAATTAACTGATAAAGCTGTTTCAATTGGCACAATTCTTGTGGAATAATGCCTATCATGGAATCTGCCATTAATTCAAAAGTGTTGAGTTGCTTGAGCATGCCTAATTCAGGTGGAATACTTCCCATCAGCCTATTTGAGTACAAGTATAACTCTGTCAGGTTGTGGAGATTTCCCAGCTCTTTTGGGATTGTACCTTTAAAGTAGTTTCCATTCAAGTACAAGCTCTGAAGTCGGGAGAATTTTCCCAGCCAGGAAGGTATTGGGCCACTTCCTTCGTTCAAGGACAACCGAAGAACTTGCAAGTTGCTAAGATTGGCAAGCTGGCAGGGAATACTTCCCTTCACTTCCTGTACTTCCAAATACAGGCTAGTTAGCTTGGAAATATTTCCCAACTCCTGTGGAATTGAACCTGTGTAGTTTCCTGACAAGGATAGCATTTCAAGTTGGGACAGTTTTCCAACAGAGCAGGGTATTGGGCTGCTTCCATGAAAGAAAGACAATTTAAGGTGCTGCAACTGGCTCAGATTTCCAAGTTCATATGGAATACTTCCATTCAACATACCCATGGTCAAAGATAGCTCCTTTAGGTTGGTGAGATTTCCTAAGGATGATGGTATTGAACTACTTCCATCACTAAAACTCAACTCAAGATCTTGCAGAATGCTCAGATTTCCCAACTCCCATGGGATACTTCCATTCAACATGCCCATGGTCAAAGATAGCCTTTCAAGTTTTGACAAATTTCCCAAGGATGATGGTATTGGACTGCTTCCATCATAGAAACGCAACTCAAGATCTTGCAGGATGCTCAAATTTCCCAACTCCCATGGAATACTTCCATTCAACATATCCATGGTCAAAGATAGCTCCTTCAGGTTGGTGAGATTTCCCAACTCTCTAGGAACTGAAGATGCCAAGGACCTTGCATCTATAGATAATCTTTCAAGTTTTGACAGTTTTCCCAAGGATGATGGTACTGGATTGCTTCCATTATAGAAACTCAACTGAAGAGCTTGCAAGATGCTAAAATTTCCAAGCTCCCATGGGATACTTCCATTAAGAATCTCTAAGTCTAAAGATAGCTCCTTCAGATTGGTCAGATTTCCCAATTTCTGTGGGACACTAATGCCAACATCTTGAAAGCTGACTAATTCTAAGTACTGAAGATGGAATAGATGTCCCAACCAGGACGGTATGGGGCTAGTCCAACCATCAGAGTACCGCCAAAGACTTAGATTGCGAAGGTGACTCAATTTTTGTAACTCTCCGCCTGGAATTTCCCCTTTCAAATTGTATATATCTAACTCAAGCTCTAGAAGAGAAGTAAAATTTACAAGCCAAGCAGATATAACTGAAAGTTGCTTCCCTTTAACATCCAAACTCAAGCTTTTAAGAGAAGAGCAGTTTCTAAAAGACTGGGGAATGGAGACTATATCATCATCATTCAGATATTGAAGATTCAGATATTGCAACCGGCTGAGCCTACCAATCTCTTGAGGGATAGGACCAGACAAGTAATTCCAAGAAAGATCCAAATAGGACAGAAATGTAAGATTGCATATAAATGGAGACACCACACCTGACAGACCAAAATCACTCAGGTCCAAGCGTGTGACTCGGCGTTGATGCATGGAATGAGAAGATAATGATGAGCAGCTGACTCCAGCCCAATTGACGCACACTCCATGCGCACTGGGGCGAGTCCAATTAAAGAGGGAGTTATCAGGATCTTCCTTAATTCCTGCTTTGAAATGCAGGAGGGCATTCACATCTGCATCCAAAGATGAAGATGCAGGTGATGCAACAGCAGCAGAAGCAAGTGATCCCAGCAAGGAAGAAGGAGCAGCAGCAGCAGCATAAAGCACTAGTACTACTTGTATTATGAGCACCGCCATTAGACCACCCCCTCTGTTCTGCATCATCGCTAATGCAATTGCCATGGAACTCATATCCACTTTGCCTCACCAACGAACTCACTCTGATCTGATCATGAGTGCCCAAACAAGTTTATATACAAATTTTGATGCTTTGAAATGGACAATGGCGTGCTTGTCACGGTTAATCATGTGTGGAAGGGAGGATACGGCAATTGAGATTGACATTGCGTGGGCGATGGAGCCGCGCATACTTGTCAAAGTCTTGGTCAAAGTCAGTCATCAACCGCCACGACACGACACGACGTTCCGTTGAGGTGCAGGGCATATTTGTCAAAGTCATCACCTGCCATGGCCTCCACGTAGAGATAACGGCAACAAAAATTCAGCACCGTTTTTGTCACGATTCCGACTTTAGCAACCCAATTTTAACGTCAATCACAAAACTTACATTACATTTCACGGTTAAAACATTCGACGGAGAAAAGGGCATCATGTCGTTCGCGCCCCATTTGGCTGTTCGGTAAAAATTCATGCCAAGGTTTCCGAAACTAAATAATAACCGCGCCAAAATTTGTATAAACACGTACCATTCATCCTGCCCCGTCCTGCGATGAAATGTCCAAGTATAGTAATAATGATGAAATGTACAACCATGTCGTAGGGGACAAGGTAATTGAAGTGAAGGGTTTTCTATTTCTTTAACTTTCTTACGTTGACTGACTTTATATGAATAAATAACATAATATAAAAGATGATAATGATGAAATTAAGTATGATGTGATATGTGTAGTGATAGAAAATAACAGCACTAATGAAGTTGCACATAGCATAGGGTATAAGGTAATTAGAGCAAAGAATTTTCTAATCTTAGCTTTTCTATATTGAATAATTGACCCTATCTTATATGATAACAATAAAAATGATGGTGAAATTAAATGTGATGTATAATAGATAGAGTAATTAGAAAGATGTTAAGATTATAACTTTCTTATAGTGAGTGAAATGTTAAACATTCTAAATGTTTGGATGAATGACATAAAATCACATTGGTTATAAGACTAATGGAAAAGATAAAAGAATGAGAATATTTTTTAGTAATAAGTATATTGAAGTAACGTGTTCCTAAGTTGACAATATATTAGGTGAAATAGGGTATCAATATATTGAGTTTTGAACTTAGCACCTTTGAGTGCAAGGTTGGATGAAATGATCCTCTAACTAGCAACCAATGCTCAATATTATGAGATTAAAGCTAAAATTTTATATAAAAATACTATAAATTAGCCTTAAAATGACAATAAACTCTACTACCTAAAAATAAGATGAAGAAGGGTAATTCAAACCCCAAAAAATAAATATATTAAAAGTAAAAATTGAGAGTACAAAACCAAAGAAGCAAAGGAGAAACTTGAAAACAATAAAAAGGAAAGGCTTGATGTTTTCAAGGATGTCTTTTCAAGTTTTCATCCTTACAACCAATCCTTAAAAACCTCCTCTCTAATATAGGAAAAGGATCAAACCTTGCCTCATTCAAAAGCACCCAAACTGGTTTTCACTTCCTAATAAAGGCTTCTTGTTAATAAAAAAGAAAACTAAAAAGAGAAATATTTAGGAACTCAACTGAAGCATCAATTGTTAAATGATGTCACATTGAATTGACAATGGAAGAACATTAGCTAGAGAATCTCTAAGAAAAACTACATTATATCAAAACTTTCAAATAGCATAAAGAATAAGAGGATGAAAAAAACACCAAGCATGAATCAAAAATCCTTGAAGTTGAGGTGTCACCAAATAAAACTTCATCTAATCTTGGTTGAAAACTATGTAAATGCCTGCTACACCAAGTCCAAGAGCTATGAGCAAGGGGACAAATAAAAAAAATAATGGATGAATGTATCTTCCATGTTGCAGACAAGACATCTTGGCTCATGAACACCTAAATGAGAGCATCATATACCAATAGGCAAACCTTGATGAATCAAATACCACAAAAAATGTCTAATTTTTAGAGTAGTGGCATTCCATACCTTTTGACCTTGCTGCTTCTATAACTACACATTGTAATTAACCTTCCAAAGATAATTAAATCTTGGCCACATATTAGTATTAAAAGTGAAAAGAATATGGGCAATCTTGAACCGATATAGAAAAACATGATGGTCATTAATCTAAGAAAATTTTTCAAAAAAAAAACCATTATGAGAATCTTGAATAGCTACATTTTTGTCCAAACTATCTAAATGATTAAGAAATATAGACTTTAACACTCACACTAAGTAATCCGATGTTTATTCATGTGAAGATATGAAAGAGAGGAAATGCCAAGCTTATACCATGTACTATAATGACATGGACATTTAAGGGGATTTGGTATTCTTTGTGCCTTTTTTCTTGCTTGGGCACATGTGTGTTTTCATGGATTCCTTACGATTCCATGTTGACCAATAAAGGAAGTTGAATACGTCTTTGCATGGTGTGGTTCCCATCTCAAAAGAAAAAAAACAAAGAAAAAGAAAAAATAAAACAATGGTGATAAACCGCGATATCGGGGCCGCGATATCGCATTCGCGATATCAGGTCTACGATATTCAAGCCTGCCAAGTGATATCAGACATCCAATGTTAGAACCTATCTCGTTGCCTATAAATAAGAGGCAGGTGCACTTGGTTTTGGCAATTAGTCTTAGTCCCTTACCCCAACTCTTGTCTTTTTTCCTTCTCAAAGTTAGAATTATTTCTGAGTGCCCCCAGTAGGAGTCATAACGTGAACGGATCTTTATCCAAGCATTATGTACCTGAGCACACCTTGTGGCCGAAAATAAAAATGAACTTTGTGATAAACCTTGCAACATTTAGAATAGCTTATTTAATGTTATTTACAATTATTTAATGCTTTCCTTAGTTAATTAATGTTCTCTCTCTCTTACCTTGTTAACTCTCCCAAGGAAGCACACTCGGTATAATTGCTTTTGCTTTGAGCATACGTGGAACACTTGGCAACCCAGTAACAATTAGTGTTTGGTAATCTCAGTAGTGTTGCATTGGTTCAAGATGTGCATGGCAAGTGGGAACGAATGCTGGTGTTAGGACTAGTTAGAGCATGGTTGAGTAGTTAAATTAAATTAGTTAAATATTTCACTTCTCCCTTTTTAGCACCAAGACATAAACATAAAAAATATATAAAAATCATATACCTCAAGTTTACTTAACCATAAAATTGTGCCATACAAGTAAGCTTGGGAAGACAATAATTGACTAACCCATCCTTGTTCTGTAAAGGTGCATAAGCACTTAGTCCTTGGAATTCGACCGGATCGTGCGTGGATGATCATATTTGTATGGTTGAGCATAGGGATACCTCACTGCATACATCTTTACATGGTGTGGTTTCCATTTCAAAAAAAAACCAATGGGAATTCAAAGCACACCCCTTAAACATAATAAACAGGCTACAAGCACTAGTTATGGAACTAGAAGAACATGTTACCCATGCCTGAAGGTCCCCTCTAACTAACACCCTTCCTCACTTCCTACTTCTCTTTTCTTCTCTAATAAGGAACTGTGGTTGTTTTGTGGAAGCACTCTTGTGTCTCAGGGGAATGGACTCATCTTAGAATGGTGATGCGAAGTCACTAAATGTGGTTGATTTTGGTCTAGACTAATGATGGATCCTATCAAGTCATTTAACCATAAAATCCACAAGGGACCTCATGTGACCTTAATCAAGAACTCCATTCCTCTCTCTCTCTCTCTCTCTCTCTCTCATCCATCTATCCTTTCCATGTCTCACCTCACTGCCAGTTTAATATTTTTGTTTGATGTCTTGGTCTAATATGTCGAAATTCTTAGGTAGTTTCTTCCGAGTTTTTGTACTTAACCTTCTGTAACCATTAATCATCCATAGGGCCAACAGACTCCTTGGTTTGAAGTTATGCAAGGGAAATAAAGGCCTATGCCTACTTTGGGGAGGACCCACTTGCATATCTTTTGGTTGGATTAGTTAAGTTCTTTATCCTTAAACACTCTTACAACCAAATCCTTTTGTTTATCCCATCAATGACATTCAATTGTGCACATCTTCACAACATTTTTCAGTGAACAACTTTCCTTTTTATTGTTGTGAATTCTTACACCCTCTTCAAATATTTCCTTATGTAGAACTTTTTCAACTTTAATGGACTGCTTCTCTATTTTACCCTATTTGTCAATCTTCCTGCTAACATTACTAAAGGAATCAATCTACGACAATCACAACCTAGCAGAGTGTAACCACTAATGAGACAAGGTACTTATCAGCTATGTGTTACACAGTGCATACTAATTTGTGATTTTGTCGTGGTTGCACTGAAAAACATGAACTAGAAGTGAGACTATCTTTCCCAAGGATGATGCAGCAGTGCCACACAACAAGGCTCGTTCATGATCATTGGATTTTTTCTCTCGCTCTTCAACTGCCAAGAGGTGTTAGATGTTAGTTTGTCTAGGGTGTTTACTTCTCTTATCATGAACACCCAATTTTGTAAAGATTGTAAATCTGTACACTCAGGCACTTAGAGTCTATTTGTTCCATCTAAGTCAATTTGTATGTTAGTCAATAATCCCATACCTGCCTAATATTTTGTAAGGAATTTGTTCCTCCTCTTCTTCACTCAAGAACAAGTTTTCATTCAATCATGGGGGTATGATAAATCACATTTTCCATAGCTCCCATATCGAGTACTTGATATCGAAGCCTCAACATTAGGTATCTAATGTCAGAGCCTAGGATGTGATGTTGGATATCCAATATCAAAGGGTATACACCGACCTATAAATATAGTGCTTGGGCTCATGATTTTCAAATAGTTTTTAGTTAGTTTTCATAGTTTTTATCAAAGTAGCAAAGTTATTGTAGTTTTTTTTCCCCAAAGTTAGAATATTTCTAAGTGCCCATATTAGGAGTTTGAGTGTGTACGGATCTTTGTTCAAACATTGATATACCTGAGTGCAGCAATGTGACAAGAATAAAATGAACCCTTTTGACAATCCTTGCAGCACTGAGAATAGATTTATGTTTTCTTTAATTTACTTTATTTTCATGCACTTTACTTTAATGCATTTAAATTAAGCAATTTATCTCCAATTGTTAATGAACACAAGCATGACTACTTCAAGCATACATGTAGTACTTGGTAACCTAGAAATGCTTAATGTTTGGTAGCCCAGCAGTGCTATACGTGTTCAGGATGTGTCCAGGAAAGTGGGACAGGTACTTATGCTAGGCTAGCTAGGCAGTAAATGAATTAGATCTTAAACTACTCTACCTTTCATTCTTGTTGTAGGTGACTAAACTTATAAAACATAAAATTAATAAAATCATGTAACTCAATTGCACTTAAACCATACCCTTGAGCTTCATAAGTGTAATTGGGAAGACAATGAATATTCTCAATGCCCATTTCACTTCCTAGAAGAACTAGTACACTGGAGAACTATAGGTCCACAAAATTTGACCAGATTGTGTGTGAACACCTTAATGATTCATATGGTTGGGTGTAGGGGTACCTCACCACTCATCACATATGATTAAAAATAATAATAACGTAACATTAAAATGATTAATCTACCATGATCATAACTTAGCCAAGTGTAACTAATTCAAGAGAAAAGGTGGCAGTAGCAAGTAGGACCATGTGGTGGTAAATCCTCTATCTATAGGCTAGCATTGAGTCATCTCAACGAGGTGGCATGATCAATCAACAAGATGGAGGATTTGACATCAATGTTTTTTGTTCAAAGAATGCAAGTGCTCGCAAGATTAAATCCTAACACTTAAGAGGTAATGATGTCCCTTTCTCAATAGCAATAATTCTAAGAAATCTCTAGGAATGTTGCTACCTTTTCGGTGCACTTTCAATCCAAGCTCCCTACACTTTCAGTAGCCTATGACCTAGATATTGAGAACAAAGAGAACAATTGATCAACCTTAACATGCTAGATTAAAATTGATTAGTGGCCCTATTCTTGAGTGAAGTGCATAAGGCATTCTGCAAGCAACGACTTGACCTAAGAATAAGGAAAGTCAAATTTCAACCTAAAGATAAGGTCCTCTACTAGAACCCCACACTTGTTCCTCAATGAAAAAAATTTCAAAAATTATGGAAGGGGCCTTATATAATTGACAAAATTTTTTCTTCTAGGGCCATGTTAATTTACAAACCTAAGAGCTCGAACAAGAAACAACTGGTCAACATTCAACAAATAAAACCTTTCCATGAGCTCAAGCAAGCCAGTGCAATGAATACCTCATTTGATGGACAACCTTGCTCAATCTTTTGGATCTCCTCCTTCAAACTTAGTCATGAGGGACATGGTCATTTGTGCTAATCATTTACGTGGCTCTGAATTTTTCTATTTTTTGTTTTACACTTTGTTTATGTTACACCTTTTTGTTTTATACTTGTTCCTATTTTACACCATTTTTTGTTTTACACCATCATTGATACGTTTGATTTTTCTTGAATATTTTACACTTTATTATATAATTTCCTTTGTTTTGGGTGTGATTTTCTAAATTTTTGCTAATAAAGTGCTTTGTGCCAAAAGGACACAGTGGTGTTGTAACTATTGTTAATTGTGGTTTGTACTTATTATTTTTGATTGCTAATGTCTGTTTCTATTTTTGAATTTTGGTACTAATAACTAAGACATGGTTTCTTTTTTATGGAATAGGCAATGAATCCATGACATCCACGCATCCAAAAACTCTATGGTTTTCCTTGTTTTGGACATATGAGATCCCTTTTCATTAAGTAAATCTTTAATGAACTTATGATCTTCGTAGTTTCTAGACTTGGAAAGGATTCAAAGGTTTGAACAAGATGTGACTTTGAGGGAACTCAATACTCTCTGTAGCCTTCTACTTACTTGGATGTATGAGTGTTTTCATGGATTTCTTACCATTCTGTATCGAATAAGTCTTTTCATGGTGTGGTTCCCATCTAAAAAAATAAAAAATAAAAACACACAGAAAAAAATTATGATGAAAAAAATGAAATGATGATGGGAATTCAAAGCACACCCCTTAAACAGAATAACGAGCTTCAAGCATTGGTTATGGGACTAGAAAGACATGTTACCCATGCTTGAAAGTCCCCTCTAACTAAGGTCCTTTCGCACTTCCTGCTTCTCTTTTCTTCTCTATAAGGAATGTTGATTGATCTATGGAAGCACTCTTATATCTCAAGGGAATGGACTAATCTCAAAGCGGCGATGCGAAGTCACTAAATGTGGTTGGTTTTGGTCTAGACTACGGATGGATTTTATTAGGTCATTTAACCACAAAAATTCAAGAGGAACTTTGCGTGACCCTAATTAAGAACTCCATTCCACCTTCTCTCTCATCCATCTATGCTTTCCATGAATAACCTCATTGTCAATGTTCATGTCCCTATTCGATGTCTTGGTTTGATGTGCCTAAATTCTTAGGTAGATTCTTCTAGGTTTTGGTCCTTAACTTTCATAACCATTAATCACATATGAGGTCCACAGACTTCTTAGGTTGAGGTTATGCAAGGGCAAAAAGGGCATGTGCCTACTATGGGAAGGACCCACTTACATATATCTTGGTTGGATTAGTTAAGTACCTCACCCTTAGACATTCCAGTAATCCAAAGCTTCATACACCCCATTCAATGCATCCAAATGTGCACTCCTTAAGATAATTTCTTCAATGAGAAAATTTTCCATCCAATTTGTTAATGTGTGAGATTTTCACAACCCTCTTTGATGATTCCATCAAGTTCTTGGCTTTTATGGGGACTCCATGGATCCCACTTTCATCAAAAAACTCTATGTATTTTATGACAAATTCAAGTTGAAAAATTTTTCTTATAGCCTTTGTAAATGGGTATCCATTGACAAACCCTACATGTACAAGACCCCATATATGGGACCCTATCGACACAACACAAAAATAGTATATATATATACATGCCCATACATCAACTTTTTCACATTTCCTTTCAAATGCCAAAGGAGTTTTTGTAATTTTTAGAGCTGAGAACCTTCCAAAAGCCATATCTTCCTAATTGTTTGTCCAAATCACTCAATTCCTCAACCCTATAGCTACCAAAGGTAAGCTCTTAGTCATAGAGGCCACAAACCTGAAGTTTTTGAGTTTTTGATAGAAAATTTTTCTAAAATGTTTCTAACTCCCACAAAGGTTTAACAAAGAAACCAACATGCAGACATCAAATTACAAAATTTAAACCCTTCCAACTAACTCTGGTAATACTTTGAACTTAAAAATTAATAAAATAATGAATCTACCATGGTCCAACCTTAGCCTAAGTGTAACTAACTAACGAGAAGAGGTATCAAAACATTATAAGTTACACATTATATATACTAATCCTTGGATATGTTGTGATCATAGATGGCACCAAAGGAGAAGCACACATAGGAAGGAGGACCATCATAGCCATGGGACAACTGACCATAAATGGGAAGGGGCCAAGAACAAGCCCAAAAATAATAAGCAACAACATATGCTATGGGACCTCTTAGAGAGGAGCCCAAAGTGGAATCGATTCATCAAATTCCAAAACAAGTAGCAGTGACAAAGTAATCCCACTGGGATGAGGCACCAACTCCACAAGCAAACCTTGAGGTGACCTTGATAAAATTTTGCATCAAGTAGATCAAATCAAAGGAGGTTTTGAAAATTGTGCTCCAAGAGTTGAATTATGCCTCTTTCTTGAAGTAAGCACCTCAAGAAGTACAAGATCAGCTGAAGACCTCTCACATATGGCCCATCATCACTTCCAATAGTGAGTGGTACATGGGAGAGACATTCTTATTCTATAATAACAAGCAACCTAGATCAACGATCAAGATCAAGGATATTTTAGTGTCCTACTTGATGCAAGCCATTTGAAAGGAACTTGGGTTGCCAAAAATTGGGACAAATCTTGCTAAGATTCCAATATAGGTAGACCCCAACATCAAGAAAGAATGGATATAGTGGTGTTATGGTGTTAATCATAAGAATTATGGTGCGTTCACACTAATAGAGAGAATCTACTACAAGATTGTAGCCTTTCACCTTAATCCAATGGTGAGGCCAAGCAAGATCACTACCTTCTCTACCTGTGCGTGTGCTACTCTAAGTGGTAGAATCCTTATCAACCTTCCATAGCTAATATATCTTAAGATAGAAAATTGCTTTAAGGAGAATGAATGTGGAAGGAAGGCACTCCCCTTTCCATGCCTCATAAGAAAACTATGTTAGAGGGGAGGGATAACCTGCTATACAAATGATGATGCCCAACGTGCTCCATCCACTAACTAGATGGAGATGATGAAAGATAAATTCCATGCAAAATTCATCCAAGAAGAGGAGCAACAATCACCACCTCCACTACCCACTCAACAAACAATGCCAGATCTCACTGTAACTTCTCAACGATTACATGAATTTCAAGAATGGCTCTTGAGTGAGTAAGAGCAACAAGTAGGAATGAGTGGTGGCAATCCATCTGTGTACCGGCTAGTGATGAGTCAATTGAATGAAGTGGCTCAACCAGTTAGCCAGATGAAGGAAGGTGGACCAATTTTTTCAGCCCAAAGCATGCAGTCGCCTGCAAGATCAAATCCTACTACTTGAGAGGTGACGGTATCCCTCTTGCAACAGTAGCAATTCCAAAAAATATTTGGAAATGTTGCTACTTTTTTAGTGCACTTGTAGGAGGACGAGGAGGCAACAATTTTAGTGATGTGTAGCATGAGGGGTAGGAGACACTAGCAAAGGTGGTTGTTGATAAAATTGCCAAATCTCTAAATGCACCTAAGGCATTTGTACTAGATGTCTCTACACTTAAAGATGTGTAGACACCCATAGGGATAGTAACTAGCAAATTGAACATAGCACAACATGAATAATTACTGGATTGACTGGTGGGAATCGGGCAATCGATTATGGGTGTCTTCGACCTTCTAGACAACATAACCTAGTCAGACCTGCTAGAAGCAAGGGGCAAGAACATCATTTTGGAGGGGCAACTCAAAATAACCTAAGAGCTAAATGAATGCTTGTCTGTAGAGGTTACCAAACTAAGAGCCTAGATTGTTAATCCTACATTCCTCAACCTAGCATTAACAAAGGATGAAGCTCTTGAATAGCTTCACACAAGATTAAAAGGGGTTCAGGGTGTGATGGAGACACTAGTGTTCTATCAATCCTTAATAAAGGCCACTCAACATAAAATTCAGAAGTCCTTGGATTAGACCCACAAGGAGAATGTATAATTGATAGTAGAGAATCATAGCCTACAAAATGTTGTTGCGCAAAAATAGCAAATGGCAGATTTCATCCATCAACAACAGGAGTAGCTAGCCAAAGTGAACACTAAGCTAAGGAGATTGATAATGAAAAATAGGAACCTCTCCATGGAAGAGGTTCATTCTTTTCCCCAAAAGACTACAATCAAAGTAGTCACCTGGAAATTTCAAGGCTTTTAAATTTGAGAGATTTAAAAATCACTACAAAGATCAAGTTAGTCTACAAAAATAAGTTAATAAAAAACACATCTAGTTAGTAAAGGCAAAAGTACACAAGACACTCTAGCAACTCCAATAAGGAAGAGAGATTTGGCAACCTATCGTTGATGGGATAGATGCCTACAAGAAAGTGGAGATCCAAATGAAGGTATTGCAAATTAAGGAGATGAAAAAATACATGGATCTTGCTAATCTTCATTATGAAAATATGGCTATGCTGACTAGTGGGCAGTTACAATCTAAATTGCAAAAACAAGGGACCAACTCATACTTGTTGTACAAGGTAGAGTTCAAGCACCACAAGCACACCAAGCAAAAACTTGCAATGGCAAACGTAGAACTCGAGGTTCTAAAGGCAAAGTTCACTAATCAAAGAATAACTACTAAGGACTTGGCCAAGAGGATGAATGACTACTATGAGCTATAGAACACACTCAGAGCATTTAATATCAAATGAAAGGAATTTACTACATAGTTTGTCAATGTGAAGGAGTTGTTTCCAGTAATGTCCTATCCATGGGATATCCCCATTCCATCCCACATTGGTGATGTTGCATGGACTATTAATGACTCCCAAAGCAAGGAGGAGAAGATAAAGGCATTATTGGATGCCTTTTTCCTTCCATTAAAAGTGGCAACTACAATAGAACAGCCATAGTTGCCTCAACCACTACATGCACCTAAAATAAGAGAAGGAGTCAAAGGTCTAAGCAAGGTGTGACTTCAAGGGGATTCGGTATTTTTTATGCCTTTTTGCTTACTTGGGTGCATGTGTGTTTTCCTGGATTTTTTATTGTTCCATGTTGAACAATAAAGATAGTTAAATACGTCTTTGCATGGTGTGGTTCCCATATCAAAAAGAAAAAGAGAAGAAAAGAAAAATGATGGAAATTCAAAGCACATCCATTAGACAAAATAAATGCATATGTCTTTGCATGGTGTGGTTTCCATTTCATAAAAATAATGGGAATTCAAAGCACACCTCTTAGATGTAATAAATGGGCTAGAAGCACTAGTTATGGGACTAGAAAGACATGTTACCCATGCCTAAACGTCCCCTATAGCTAATGCCCTTCTTACCTCCCTACTTCTCTGTTGTTCTATGGAAGCACTCTTGTGTCTCAGGGGGGTGGATTGGTATTAGAATGGCAATGCGAAGTCACTAAACATGGTTGATTTTGGTCTAGACTAATGATGGATTCTATCAAGTCATTTAACTATAAAATCCACAAGGGACTTCATGTGACCTTAATCAAGAACTCCATTCCACTATCTCTCTCTCATCCATCTATGCTTTTCATGTCTTGCCTCACTACGAGTTTATGTTCTTGTTCGATGTCCTAGTCTAATGTGTCAAAATTCTTAGGTAATTTCTTCCAGGTTTTTGCATTTATCTTTCCATAACCATTAATCATCCACAGGGTCCATGGACTCCTTAGCTTGAAGTTATGCAAGGGCAATAAAGGCCTATGCCTAGTTTGGGGAGGACCCACTTGCATATCTTTTGGTTAGGTTAGTTAAGTTCTTTATCCTTAAACACTCTTACAATCAAATCCTTTTGTTTATCCCATCAATGAAATCTAGTTGTGCACATCTTCACAACATTTTTTAGTGACCTTTCCTTTTTATTGTTGTGAATTCTTACACCCTCTTCAAATATTTCCTTGTGTAGAACTTTTTCAACTTTAATGGGCTACTTCTTTATTTTACCCTATTTGTCAATTTTCTTGCTAACATTACTAAAGGAATCAATCTACCACAATCACAACCTAGCTGAATGTAACCAGTGACGAGACAAGGTACTTACCAGCCATGTGTTACACAATGCATACTAATTCATTATTTTGTTATGGTTGTAGTGGGAAGCATGGATTGGAAGTAAGACTATCTTCCCCAAGGATGATGCAGTAGTATCACACGATGAGGCCCGTACATGATCATTGGATTTTCTCTCTCTCTCTCTTTAGCTGCTAAGAGGTGTTAGATGTCAGTTTGTCCAAGTTGTTCACTTCTCTTATCATGAACACCCAATTTTGTAAAGATTGTAAATCCATACACTTGGGCACTCAGAGTCTATCTATTCTATCTAAGTCAATTTGTATGTCAGTCAATAATCCCATACATGGCCAATATTTTGTAAGGAACTTGTTCCTCCTCTTCTTCATTTGAGGACGAATTTTCATTTAGTCATGGAGGTATGATGGATCACATTTTTCACAACTCTGATATTGGATACCTGATATCAAAGCCTCGACATCAGATATCTGATGTCAAAGCCCAAGATGTCATGTCAGATATTTGATATCAAAGGATATACACTAGCCTATAAATAACTCTTAGGCTCATGATTTGGAGATAGTTTTCAATTAGTTTTTCATAGTTTTTATTAGAGTAGTGAATCTCTTACAATTTTTTTCTCCAAAGTTAGAATATTTCTGTGTGCTTGTAGCAAGAGTCTGAGTGTGTACGAATCTTTGTTCGAACACTAATGTACCTGAGTGCAGTAGTGTGACAAGAATAAAATGAACCTTTTTGATAATCCTTGCAACATTAAGAATAGATTTATATTTTCTTTAATGCACTTTATTTTCATGCACTTTACTTTAATGCATTTAAATTGAGCAATTTATCTCCAATTGTTAATGAACACAAGCATGACTACTTCAAGCATACATGTAGCACTTGGTAACCAAAAAATGCTTAATGTTTGGTAGCCCAATAGTGCTATATGTGTTCAAGATGTTTCCAAGAAAGTGGGATGGGTACTTGTGTTAAGCTAGCTAAGTAGTAAATGAATTAGATCTTAAACTACTCTACCTTTCATTCTTGTTGTAGGTGACTAAACTTATAAAACATAAAATTAATAAAATCATGTACCTCAATTGCACTTAAACCATACCCTTGAGCTTCACAAGTGTAATTGGGAAGACAACGAACATTCTCAACACCCATTTCACTTCCTATAAGAACTAATGCATTGGAGAACTATAAGTCCACATAATTCAATCAAATCACATGTGAACTACTTAGTGATTCATATGGTTGGGCATAGGGGTACCTCGTCGCTCATCACATATGATTAAAAATAATAATAAAATGACATTAAAATGATTAATCCACCATGATTGCAACTTAGTGAAGTGTAACAAATCCAAGAGACAAGGTGGCAGTAGTAGGTGGGACCTTGTGGTGGTGAATCCTCTATCTATAGGCTAGCATTGAGTCATCTCAACGAGGTGGCATGATCAATCAGTAAGATGGAGGGTTCAACATCAATGTTTTCTACTCAAAGAATGCAAGTGCCTGTAAAATCAAATTCTAACACTTGAGAGGTAATGGTGTTCCTTTCTCAATAACAATAATTCCAAGAAATCTCTAGGAATGTTGCTACCTTTTCGATGCACTTTTAATCTAAGCTCCATACACTTTCAATAACTTGTGACCTGGATCTTGACTTGAGTCTAGCACAAAGAGAATAATTGATCAACCTTAACATACTAGATTAAAATCGATTAGTTGTCCTATTCTTGAGTGAAGTGCATAAGGCATTTAGCAAGAAACAACATGACCTATGAATAAGGAAAGTCAAATTTCAACCTAGAGATAAGGTCCTCTACTGGAACCCCACACTTGTTCCACAATGAACAAAATTTCAAACATTGTGGGAGGGGCCTTATATAATTGATAAAATATTTCCTTTTGGGGCCATGTTAATTTACAGACTTGAGAGCTCGAACAAGAAACAACAGGTCAACATTCAACAAATAAAACCTTTTCATGAGCCCAAGTAAGCTAGTGTAACAAATACCTCATTGGATGGACAACCTCCCTCAATCTTTTAGATCTCCTCCTTCCAACTTAGTCATGGGGGAGATGGTCATCCATGCTAATCATTTACGTGGCTCCTTAGTTTTTCTATTTTTTGTTTTACACATTATTTATGTTACACCTTTTTTTTATACTTGTTCCTATTTTACATCATTTTTTTATACCATCATTGATAAATTTGATTTTTCTTGAATATTTTACACTTTATTGTATAATTTCCTTTGTTTTGGATGTGATTTTCTAAATTTATGCTAATAAAGTGCTTTGTGTCAAAAGGACATAGTGATGCTATAACTATTATTAATGGTGTTTTGTACTTATTATTTTTTATTGCTAATGCTTGGTTTCTATTTTTGAATTTTGGTACCAATAACTAAGACATGGTTTCTTTTTTATGGAATAGGCAGTGAATCCACAACATCCACCCATCCAAAAACTCTATGGGTTTCCTTGTTTTGGACGTATGAGATCCCTTTCCATTAAGTAAACCTTTAACAAACTTATGACCTTGGTAGTTTCCAAACTTGAAAAGGATTCAAGGGTTTGAAAAGGGTGTGACTTCAAGGGAACTCAATACTCTTTGTACCATTCTACTTACTTAGATGCATGAGTGTTTTCATGGATTTCTTACAATTCCATATCAACCAATAATAGAAACTTGAATAAGTCTTTGCATGGTGTGGTTCCCATCTAATAAAAATAAAAAACAAAAACACAACAAAAAATGATGATGAAAAAAATGAAATGATGATGGGAATTCAAAGCACACCCCTCAGACAGAATAACGGGCTACAAGCACTAGTTATGGGACTAGGAAGACATGTTACCCATGCCTGAAAGTCCCCTCAAACGGATTTCCTTTCTCACTTATTGCTTCTCTTTTCTTCTCTATAAGGAATGGTGGTTGATCTATGGGAGCACTCTTGTATCTTAAGGGGATGGACCGATCTTAGAGTGGTGATGCAAAGTCATTGAACATGGTTGGTTTTGGTCTAGACTAAGGATGGATTTTATTAGGTCATTTAACCACAGAAATTCACAAGGAACTTTGCATGACCTTAATCAAGAACTCCATTCCACTTTCTCTCTCATCCATCTATGCTTTCCATGACTAACTTCACTGTCGATGTTCATGTCCCTATTCAATGTCTTGGTTTGATGTGCCTAAATTCTTAGGTAGATTCTTCCAGGTTTTGGTCCTTAACTTTCATAACCATTAATCACATATGAGGTTCACAGACTTCTTAGGTTGAGGTTATGCAAGGGCAAAAAGGGCATGTGCCTACTATGGGAAGGACCCACTTACATATCTCTTGGTTGGGTTAGTTAAGTACCTCATCCTTGGACATTCCTGCAATCCAAAGCTTCATGCACCCATTTGATGCATCCAACTGTGCACTCCTTAAGGTAATTTCTTCAATGAACAAATTCTCCACCCAATTTTTCAATGTTTGAGCTTTTCACAACCCTCTTCGATGATTTCATCAAGTTTTTGGCTTTTATGGAACTCCATGGATCCCACTTTCATTAGAAAACTTCATGTATTTTATGACAAATTCAAGTTGAACAATTTTACTTACAACCTTCGTAAACGAGTACTCATCGACAAACCCTACGAATACATGACCGATATACAGGATCCTGTTGACATGGCATAAAAATAGTATATATATATATATATATACGTGCCCACACATCAAAGTTTTCACATTTCCTTTCAAACGCCAAAGGAGATTTTGTAATTTTCAAAGCTGAGAACCTTCCAAAAGCCATATCTTCCTAATTTTTTATCCAAATCACTCAATTTCTCAACCCTATAGCTACCAACGGTTAGCTCTTAGTCATGGGGGCCACAAACCTAAATTTTTTGAGTTTTTGATAGAAACATTTTCTAAAATGTTTCTAACTCCCACAAAGGTTTAACAAAGAAGCAAACATGAAAACATCAAATTACAAAATTTAAACACTTCCAACTAGCTCTTGTAACACTTTGAACATAGAAATTAATAAAATAACTAATCTACCATGGTCCAACCTTAGCCTAAGTGTAACTAACTAATGAGAAGAGGTATCAAAACATTATAAGTTACACATTATATATACTAATCCTTGGATGTGCTCTGACCACAAATGGCATCAAAGGAGAAGCACACATAGGAAGGAGGACCATCACAGCCATGGGACAAACAACCATGAATGGGAAGGGGCCAAGAACAGGCCCAAGAACAACAAGCAGCAATATATTCTATGAGAGCTCTTAGGGAGGAGCCCAAAGTGGAATCTGTTCATTAGATTCCAAAACAAGTAGTAGCAACAAAGCAATCCCATTGGGATGAGGCACTAGCTCTACAAGCAAACCTTGAGGTGACCTTGACAGAAGTTTGTCTCAAGCAGATCAAATCAAAGGAGGTTCTAAAAATGGTTCTCCAAGAGTTCAATTATGGCTCTTTCTTGGAGCAAGCACCTTAAGAAGTATAAGATCAACTGAAGACCTCTCACATGTGGCCCATCATCACTTCCAATGAGGAGTGGTACATGGCAGAGACATTCTTATCTTAGAATAACAAGCATCCTAGATCAACAGTCAAGATCAAGGATATTTTAGTGTCCTACTCAATGTAGGCCATTTCAAAGCCACTTGGGTTGCCAAAAATTGGGATAAATCTTATTGAGATTCCAATACAAGTAGACCCCAACATCATGAAAGAATGGATACAGTGGTGTTATGGTGTCGACCATAAGAAGTATGGTGCACTCACACTAACAAAGAGAATCTACTCAAGATTATAGGCTTTCACCTTAATCCAATGGTGAGGCTAAGCAAGATCACTGCCTTCTTTACCTATGTGTGTGCCACTCTAAGTGGTAGACTCCTTGTCAACCTTCCATAGCTAATCTATCTTAAGATAGAAAATTGCTTTAAGGAGAATGAACGTGGAAGGAAGACGCTTCCCTTTCCATGCCTCATTCGAAAACCATGTTAGAGGTGAGGGATAACTTGTTATACAAATGACAATGTCCAACATGCTCCATCCACTAATTGGACAGAGATGATGAAGGACAAATTCCTTGCAAAAGTCATCCAAGTAGAGGAGTAGCAACCACTACCTCCACCACCCACTTAACAAATAGTGCCAAATATCATTGTAACTTCTCAACGATTGCATGAATTTCAAGAATGGATCTTGAGTGAGTAAGAGCAACAAGTAGGAATAAGTGGTGGTAATCCATCTATGTATCAGCCATTGATGAGTCACTTGAATGAAGTGGCTCAAAAATTTAGCTAGATGAAGGGAGGTGGACCAATTTTTTCGGCCCAAAGAATGCAGTTGCCTACAAGATCAAATTCTAGTGCCTGAGAGGTGATAGTATCCCTCTCACAATAATAGCAATTCTTAAAAATCTCTAGGAATGTTGCTACTTTTTTAGTGTACCTGGAGGAGGATGAGGAGGCAACAATTTTGGTGATGTGTAGCATAAGGGGTAGGAGACACTAGCAGGGGTGGTTGTTGATAAAATTTTTAAATCTCTAAACGCACCTACAGCATCTATACCAAATGTCTATACACTTAAAGATGTGCAGACACCTGTAGGGATAGTAACTAGCAAGTTAAGCACATCATAACATGAACAATTAATGGATCAATTAGTGGGAATCGAGCAATCAATTACAGATGTCTTTGACCTTCCAGACAACATAATTCTACCCCAGTTAGAGTTGCTGGAAGCAAGGGGCAAGAACATCATTTTGGAGGGGCAACTCAAAACAACCTAATAGCTAAATGAACACTTGGCTACAGAGGTTACCGAACTAAGAGCCCAGATTACTGACCCTGCATTCCGCAACTAGGCACTGATAAAGGATGAAGCTCTTGAACAACTTCACATAAGATTGAAAGGGGTTGAGGGTGTGATGGAAACACCAGTCTTCTATCGATCCTTGGCAAAGACCACTCAACATAAAATTCAAAAGTCCTTGCATTAGACCCATAAGGAGAATGTACAATTGACAATAGAGAATCATCACCTACGAAATGTTGATGCACAAAAATAGCAAATGGCAAATTTCATCCATCAACAACAGGAGTAGCTAGCCAAAGTAAACATTAAGCTGAGGAGATTGGTAGTGAAAAATAGGAACCTCTCCATGGAGGAGGTTTGTTCTCTTCGCTAAAAGACTACAATCGAAGTAGTCACATGGAAATTAGAGGCTCTTAAATTTGAGAGAGTCAAAAATCACTATAGAGATCAAGTCAGTCTACAGAAATAAGTTAATAAAAAACACATCTAGTTAGCAAAGGCAAAAGTAAACGAGACCCTCCAGCAACTCTAGTAAGGAAGAGAGATTTGGCCACCTATTGTTGATGGGATAGATGCCTACAAAAAAGTGGAGATCTATATGAAGGCATTGTAGATTAAGGAGATGACAAGATACATGGATCTTGCCAATCTTCAATATGAAAATATGGCTATGCTAATTGCTAGGCAACTGTTGTCCAAATTGAAAAAATAAGTGATCAACTCATATTTGTTGTACGAGGCAAAGTTCAAGCACCACAAGGACACCAAGCATAAGCTTGTAGTGGCAAACACAGAACTTGATGTTCTCAAGGAAAAGTTCACTAATTAAAGACCTACTACCAAGAACTTGGCCAAGAGGATGAATGACTACTAGAAGCTACAAAACACACTCAGAGCATTTGATATTGAATGAAAGAAATTTGTTGCCTAGTTTGTTAATGTGAAGGGGTTATTTCCAGTAATGTCCTCTCCATGGGATATCCTCATTCCAACTCACATTGGTGATGTCATGTGGACTATGAATAATCCCCGAACTAAGGAGGAAAAGATAAAGGCATTATTGGATGGCTTTTGCCTTCCACCGGAAGTGACAACTGCAACAGGACAACCATAGCTGCCTCAACCACTGCATGCACCTGAAATAAGAGAAGGTCCTCCAAAACATCAAGAATCTCCACTACTTAGGACCATCTAATCTTTTCCATAATCTTCACTCCGTTAGAGGATGTTTGTCCAATTTTTTTAGGCATGTTCTGGTGTTCAATTTTGTGTCATGAACACCACAATTTTGTAATCGATGTCAATGTGTACACCCAGGCACTTAGTTTTGTTTTTTTATGTTTTTGTCAGTCAATAATTCTATACCTTCCCTATTTTGTAAAGAACCCAAGGATGAGTTTCATTCAGTTGTGGGGGTATGATGAAGTATCTTCGGTCAGCTGCGTCGACAGGATGTTTGTGTCAGAATCTTAGATGATGACAACAATAGTGATCTCTCACATAAATAACACTAAATAGCATGCTCATGGTACATATAGAATAATGAATAATCCAAGCTTGCAAAAGTAAATAGATGTTATGTGTACAAAGTTTTTAGTAACCTATTCCAATGCTCAAACTGGAATGAATGGTTGTTGTGTTAATGTTAAATGTCATAGCTCCTATGGGTGCCATGACAAGTAAAGCATTATGTTTTTCATGGTAGTATTTAATGAAAGCATTACGAAGCACGCCTATGAGAAATGACTTTCCAATACTAGTTGTTCCCTAGATAATCATTCATAAAGGGGAAACAACTTCATCCATTGACTATGAAAACATAATGTGCCCTACAATTTTATTGTAGCATTTTTTTTACTTTGCACCCAACTTATCAAAATCGTAGGCACTATAGTCACAATCAATAATAATCATGGAGCGAGATGATTTACTGTTGGCAATAAAGCTTGTAGTGAACTTTGCAACATCCTCTCGTGTATACTATAACATCCAACCATGCATTTTATCAACATCCCATAGGCCAAGCATCTCTAATTTTGTTTTCTGAAAATGCCTTATTGATAAGAGATGATGGTTCAGGATTTCAAAATCATATTGCTCATGATCTTGCACGTAGGGAGTTACATCTACAAATCAATGAGGTAAGGGATGTAGCTCATATGGTAGAGTGCTTACTTTGCATGTGAGAGGTATGGGGATTGATACCTTGTGTCTCCAATTAATAATAATAAACCTTTATGCTCCATTTCGAAAGAACATAAGGCCATAGTCTTAGTTTTAAATTGATTAGACTTAAGTGACTCTTAGTGATTTCCAAAAACAATATCCTATATTGTTATGAAGAAAATAGATTAGTCTTGGTTTTAAATTGATTAAACTTAAGATATTCATTTGGTGAGTCTTAGTGATTCTTAAAAACAATACTCTAGATTCTTAGGAAGAAAATGGCTTTCAATATCTGAGGATAAGATTCTAATATTGTTTATGTTAGTTTCAAATTGATAATACTTAAGATACTCACAAAATCACTTAATTTTAATTTTAATTTTAATTGTAGTAATATTAAAAAACGTTTGTAGTGCAAAACATGGCTTCATCGTGTATTATTAAAATGCCATGATAGACTCCATCACCATCGCCAACCTCACTCTGCACAGAAAAGTGCTCAACTCATAACATTTAGCTTCACACTTAATTGTTATGAGTTTGATTCTACTGGGTTTAATATGATAGATCCAAAGGGTCTTAGAAAAATATTTCAGTTTTAGTTTCATATATTAGATAATTATGATATCATAATCTAGTTAAGCACATGGAACAAACATAGTGCATGAAATTTTTATCATAATATATATTTTTATTTAGAAAAAGATTAACAAATTTGGAAATTCAAAAAATACCAAAAGGACACATTTGCTATTATTAATAATGAATTGTTAGTTTAGTTATAGATAGCATTATAGTGAACAGTACCATACTATATATATCTTAAAGTATTTATTCAAGGTTCTAATAACCCTCTTTTGCAACCCCGCTTGAAGCTTGAGGTAATGTACATGAGTATTTTTATCTGTGCAGGACGGTATTGTTTCAAGATTGAATGAAGCAATAAAGAGCCAACGATTTTTGTTAAAATGCTTCTCATTTTTCTAACCTTCCAAGCCTACTAACCAAAAGCGACAAAAGTCCATATCCATAACGGGGCACTTAAAAGTGCTTGGGCAGCAGCAAATCATCATATAGATCTATCTCTGCTTTTCAGTATGGTTTTCGTAACTTCGTGTTTTTCCCGGACTTTCTTTGCCGACTCGTTTCACTGAATCATTAAAGCATGGAAGAGGGTAACAGAAAAATCAGGATGGCCAGTCATTGTGGTTCTATATAGCCTGACTTGGGCATGCAATTTGGATGAGGCCTAGCAAGTTTTTGACTATCAAAGACATAGTTGCAGCAACACAAAATTTTATTGGTCTTCACCGTCCGTAGAAAAAGGAGAGTACACAAACAAATAAACAGAAGATGTAGCCAAACATGGCCGGCCCACAATGAAAAGGAGTGCACCAGCAAAAGCAATCTTGAATCCTGCTAACCCAACTCAGGCAAAATCAAAGTAATAACCAGCCACATACTAAAGCAAAACACTACCACAGACCAAAATTCTTTTTCGCGGACCCGGACTGTCTTAAGAAAGCCGTGTGTTGGGACCAATCATAATCTCTTTCCCTTTATTTTCTTCTCTATGGTGATTGTTTTATTTTTTCCGCCGCAGACCTAAAATGATTGAAGATGCTTTTGTCAAAGTCTTCGTCAAAGTCATGTATTGTCATAACAGCACGAAAAAATTAGCACCGTTTTTGCCACCATTGGGACTTTAAAAATCGTATTTAAAGGTGAAAGTGATGTCGGTGTATAAGGCAATTAAAGTAATTGGATTGTGTGATCCTTAACTTTTCTACTGACACACATTCATCACATAACAACAAAGGTGGCAATTATAGAATTGGATGTGATGTGCTGTGATAGATAGCGTAAGATAGAACACGGATAAGAATGACGAAGCTGACTGTAAAGTAGAATACAAGGGAATTGGAGGGAAGGGTAACGTGGGACTTTTCTATTTTAAACAATTGACCTTATCTCGATAAAGTTGAATATAAAGTAATTAGAGCAATGAATTTTCTAATCTTAACTTCTATGTTGAATGACTGACTCTATATCAATTAGATGACAATAAACATGATGATGAAATTAAATGTGATGTGCCAATGTGATATTATATAATTGATAAAGTTGAACATAACATAGCATATAAGGTAATTAGAGTAAAAACATTTATAATCCTGACTTTTCTCTAGTGATAATTAATACTATGTTGATAAGATCATAATAAAGATTATGATAAAAGTAACTACAATGTGATAGGAGTAATTACAGGAATGTGTTAAGAAATATTAAGACTTTTTTCTAGCAAGATAAATGTTGGAACAATGTTCATTCTAACTTGATAGGATAATAATAGTGGTGAAGATGGATGACACAAAATTGCCTCTATTACATTATCAATGGAAAAGATAAATTAATAAAAATATCTTTTGGTAATAGATAACATCAGCATGTTTCTCTATTGGCAACATAGCTACTGGAAAGATATATCAATATTGAGTTTTGAGTTCAACACCTTCATGTACAATGCTATATGAAATAACTATCTAACCAACAAGCAAGACTCAATATTATGAAACTAAAACTAAAATTCTATATAAAAATATTATAACTAAAGTCGCTCAAATAAAAAGATGATAAACTCTACTACATTAAAAGAAGATAGAGAAGATAATTCACCTATATATATGAATCTAAGTTTGGATTAAGAGAACAACTATTTGTACTATTCTAGATTGTTGATTTTTCTGAAATAAGAAGATTCAAAATAATTTTTTATTTTATAGATGTTTTTAACTGCCCTTTTTATCAAATGATGTGGGAGGGTCAATTGTAAAAAACTAATTTTTTTATTATTTTGTAGTTGTGATATCCTTGTAATCTAGATGAGTTTTGGGTTGATCTTGGGCTTCTTGGAAAGCTTTTTTTGCATTCTATAAACCTATAAAATTTTAGATCAATTGGAATTTATTTAATGATGCAAATTTGGCTTGAAAAAGGGGTGTTAAATAAAACTTATTAGCATCCAAGGTAAAAATTGGTGATTTACAGGATGAATATCTTTGCAATTCAAGAGACTTATGGAATGAGTAAATATTTTATGCAAAGCTTTTTCAACAATCTACCTATTTGTAAAATTTGGACTTGATATGAGTTAATTTGATGGTTGAAATTTATTATAAAAAAGTAAGCCCAAATGTGATTTTTAGACTTCCTGAAATGCAATGAAGTATGATGATGTATTGAACCTTGATGAATTGGTGAATGTTGATGAATGATCAATTAATGAATAAGTGATGAATTTGATGAACATGGAGAGAAATTTCATAATCAAGTCAATGTTCTTACCTCTTAATCAAAATACAACAGAAAATCGCTATGCATTTATAGGAATTTGATGGGGCCATTATAACTAATGAAGGGACAAGTCTACTTTCATGAAAAATGGGATAGGAATTGAAGAGAGAAGTAAGATTGTGGTCATTCAATTATTACATCCATCCATCAATCTTTTAATAATAAATAGATTTTCCTATATTATCCTATATGATCTAAAAATAAAAATAAAAATTATGAAACATTTGTTCCTATGTTACAAAAAGTTCTATGTTGTCTTCTCTTAATCTTTGACTTTTTCCTTTTATTTTAATGTTTTCACTTCAATTGTTTGTTCTTCCATACATAGACATGACCTTCAATTACTTTAAATTTTGGTTTGTAGAATTCATTTCTTCTTCTTATTTGAAATCCACAACATGATCAATGAATATTAGTGAAGTGTAAATGTTGAAAGTGCATGCTAGAACCAATATAGACTTATAAATGAGATAAAAAAATTTTATTCAAAGCTAGTATGAATTTTTGCTATAAGAAACAAAGATTTTCAAAATATTCATTTCACTTTTTTTTGCTAATGATTTTATACTTAAACAACTCTAAGGTATTAACTCATAAAGGATCGTCAGCCAAAGGCTCAATATCCATCCTACCAAGGTGGAGCCCTAGAAGGTCAATAGATGAATGAAAGCCTAACTTATTTTAAGTGGCTTTGCAAAGGCTTGAACCCTTGTCTTATGACTAGAGAAACAAACACCTTACCATCATTCCAAGTGGTGGTTCCTTCTTAAGTTCTTAACTAGTATACCATGAATTTAGCCTTTCTTCTAAGATATAAAAGAAGTATGTTCATGCAAAAATGTTCTTTACACTTCCAAAAGAATACCTCCATGAACTAAGTATTGAAATACTTAGTTCATGGTCATAAAAGGTCTTCAATTTAATATAACCTTAGAGCTTAAACCAATGATATGACAAAATGAAGCACCATCTCTAATCGAATGTAGCCTTAACCTACTAAATGCAAACTAGGAATGATAAGGTGCTAAATACAAAAATTTTAAGTCAACAATATTGTAGATACATTTTCGTATCTTAGCATACGCTATCGTATAAATGAGATCACGGGGTGCGTGCTAGCCTATATAAGCAACAGTTGGGTGCACGGTTCCGCAATAGATTCGATAACTTAGTAACAAAACTCTTTCAGTTTGTTTTCTTGAATTTAGTACTTAGCAGTGTGTTCCTACATTATGATGTTTTGTAATTGAATGGAATCTTTATTCAAGTGTGATGTACTTGGATGCATTGCATGGCTAGCAATAAAGATCACGATTACTCTAAATCATTGCAGCAACACTTAGTTTATGTTTGTTACTGTATACTATTTTCATAGTTAATGTTTACGATTACTTCCAATTTACTTTTAATGTCTTTAAGCAGAATGAGTACAACTAATCTTGAGCACATAAGTGTAACTACTTGGTAACCCAGTAGTGTAGTACTTAGTAATCCCAGTAGTAGTTGCACAAAGTCCAAGGTGTGATCAAAAGATAGGCTAGCTTAGATTTGTTTTACTGCCACTTAGATTTCAAAACCCTTACTTTCAGTTCATGTTTACTAGGAGCTTAATGGCCAATACAACATCAATATCATATACCTCGTCGTGGGTTAACCCACACGCATTGATTTTACTAGCTCATGTGTGAAGACAATGATCACAAATGCTAACTAATTACTAGTATAATCACATTGCCTTATCTACAAAGTTCGATTGGGATTGCGCGTGAACACTTGTATCTCATATGGTTGGATGTTGGATACTCCACTGCTCATCATTAGCACCATTTTCAGGGATAAGTCAATGTTATACAAGGTAATTAATTTTCCAAAGTTCATTGTATCAAAACCTAACTCTAATCTTTACAACCTTAATAAAAAGCACACTTAACGCAAACCATTAAGAAATGATAACATGGCTTCACATAATGATCAACTATCACCTGCCAAGGAAACAAGGAGTAGTGACAGAATTGCTGATGAAGAACACTAGGGAATTCCCATGCAGACACGTATTACTTATGCTCATGCTAATCCATACCATCTAGACTTCACCTTCATACTCCATTAGGACAGACAAATAAGATGGAGAGATATGCAAGGCAACATAGTTTTTCCTCTCAAACATGCAATACCAAACATGCTACAAACTACTCTAAAATGAATGCACTTGGACCATATTCAAGAAGGGTAGCATGTGACTCAACACATGACCAAACCCTATGAACCTACAAGGGATCAAATAAAAAGAGATGCTACTATGGAAATCAAACATGTTCATACCAAATGGAAGTAAGCCAACACATATGTTATCATAGAAGAGCTTGATGCTGATCAGTTTATTTCAGAATAACTCCACCAAGATCTTGAGGAGCCATCAAAGGCACCTATCATCAAATTATAAGAACCTATCAAATTCCAACTTCACTCTACTCTAATAGAGCCACACAAGGGGTAGGCTATTAACTCAAGATACAAGTAAGACTGTAGGCTAAGGAATCCTACTAAGTCCTACAAAGAAACTCACAAGAGTCATGAAAGGAGAACCAGTTGACATTGTTCTCCTACTACCTCCTCTACTTCATCATGATCATCAGAGGACTATGATAGGAGATAGCACAAGTACCAAGATTTTGATAAGGAAAAGAGAAGATCTCATGGTCATCATGATCGATACTCAAGGTATTCTAATTTAGAAGATGAGGAGTAAGAAAAAAGGAGACATAGAGGGAAAAAATAATATCAAGAGAGGTACAAGCATAGAAGGGGTCACAATTACCACAAAGTCTATGAACTTGATCATGATGATGAACCCCTTATGGCAACTTGGAACATGATCAACATTCAAGAAGTAGTCTACATACTAACCAGGCACATGCGAGATAGTTGAATTAAATAGTTAGATATGAATAGCATGCCTCAATTTGAAGGAGGTTACAACATTGATCCTCAACATCACCTTCAAGTATTCCATAATGCCTATGCCCTTCAAAATATAGAGAGTGATTAGCAAAAATTGAAGTTGTTTCCTAGGACACTTGTGAAGGAATCAGAAAGTTGGTAAAGGTCACTGGAACCTAAATCCATCAAACATTACAATACCATGCTTGAAATTTTTAATGACAAATATCATGCATATTCATGAGTGTTAAACCTAAGAAAGCAAATCTAGAACTGGAAACAAGGGACTCATGAGACCCTTGATGCAGCAATAGGTAGATATTATTCACTGTTACACAAATACCGAAGCCATGGATTTTCATCAAAGGAATAGCTAAGGCACATCATAGATGGGCTAAGAAGTAAAACAAGAGAGACCTTTGGGGTTTATGCCCAAGGAAAAGTATTAGAATTAACCATCCATCAAATTTAAAGACTCATCAATCAAGTGGTAAAAGAAGAAGGGAAACTTAGCAAAAGAGAATGAGCTGAAGAATACAATAGGGATCCATCAATCTAAAAAAGATATGCACATGTATGTGATATCCAAGAGGAACAAACCTTGAACTAGGTCATCAGGAAAGAGACGCTACCAATTCAGAAATCTATTGCCAATGTAGTAGCACATGTAGCGAAAATGTGGGATTCAGTAGATGAATGATGCACAACATTAAAGAATGTTGAGGAAAAAGCAAAACAAGTGCTCAATAGAGGTAGAGACAAAAAGAAGAAGAAAGAATTTGGACAAAAGGACAAAGTTACTTCAATAGCTTGGTACTTAGAAACTAGCTCCATAGATGATGAAGGTTGCACCATGTGCCAGTACAAACATCCTAAGGGATGTTGTCTAGTCATGATACATATGTAAAAAACTAGGGCATACACACGTAACCCATGATTTATTCAAAAGCAAATGCCCAAATAGTTACCTTATCCTCAAGGTAACTACAAAAGTCAACCTCAACCAACATACTATCCTAGTGGAGTCTTACCACAGCCTTAGGAGGACTACCATTATTAGCGGCAACAACCACAATCATGGGCCATGCCACCACTGCATCAACAGTATCCATATCGATAACCTAATCCTTATGGATACTATGTCCAACATCCAGTCTCACTTGATCATGAAAATGTTCAAACCCCACAATACTATTCAACAAAATACCACAAATTGAAGCTAGCAAGGATCAATTCCAAATTATATGTGCATCCACCAATAGCTGGACCTACTACTCAAGACTTTAGTCTTATGCCACCAATGCCACCTCCTATTATGTAAGGAAACTTACCATCACAACCTCAACCAAAAAGTTCTACAAGGGTAGTTAATACACATGAGAGGAAGGTTACTTATGAGTCTTAGTCCAAGAAATGATTGTTCTTCAAAATGAGCCCAAAGAAAACTCAACAAATGGGGAACACATCTAACTGCATCCCATCCACATCAAGTCCTTCCCAATGCACTAAGCTTCTAACTTCATCAAGTCCAAACATCACAACTATCATTCTCACACAAACAACCCATTGGATCAAGGTAGGGGCTCATTCATAGAAAAGAACTAATCTAAGAAGTCCCTTGATTTATCTCCAAATAGTGAAAAAAAACCATGCAATGATCTATTAGATTCTGCGTCTAGAGTAAATGTGATATCTCAAGACATGTACTAAGCCTGGAACCTCCCACCACTAAAGAAAAGTAACATTCATTTAGAGCTTGTAGACCAGTCAATCAAAGTTCCACTTGGATAGGTGGATGATGTGAATACCATCATTAGTGGCTGGTCCTATCCCATTGATTTTCTAGTAATTCATGTGGAGAAACATAAGGTAAAGTTCCCAATTATCATGGGAAGAGGTTAGCTTAGCACCATGGATGCTAAGCTTAGAATTCATGATTTATCCTTGGAAATTTCCAAGGAAGATGAAGTTGGAATCATACACAGACGAAGGGTTCCATGTATTGCATATAATGATCATGGGTGCAATTGTGTGCAAAGAATTTGGGCCATTAAATGAAAAAGGACTAAGGCATGTAATCAATGCGTAAAAATTAAGTTGTGTGCAAAATTGCTTGTATGCAACAACCACCCAACACGAGGGCACCTAGTGGCTGATTACCACTGAAGAAACCCAACCTAATAAGTACATCAAACTAGAAGAATAGATCATCAATACCTGCATGGCAAAAATAGATAAGTTGGAACAATTAAGAAAAAGACACTCTTACCCTTAGAACAATCAGAAGGAAGAAATAGATGAGGGACACGTAGAAATCCTAAACACAATTGAACTAGAACTGCTGGAATTGAAGGCCCTACCAACAACATTAGAATATGCATTTCTAAGCAATAAGAAGCCAGTAATTATCAATGCCAACCTAGAAAATGAACAAAAAGGAAACTACTAGAAGTGCTCAAAACATGGCCCATAGTATTCGTGTGGTCTTATGATGAGATCACAGGAATTGATCCATGAATTTGCCAACACGGGATTTAGACTAATCCTGCAATCAAACCAAAATGCCAACCTCAACAAAGACTTAATGCTAAACTCGAGGAGGTAATTAAGCAAGACTTGGAAAACTTTCTAAACGTAGAATTCATTTATCCAATTGTGGATAGTGAATGGGTAAGCCCTATGGTAGTTCTAAAAAAGGAAGGCAAATGGCACGTCTACATCGACTTCTAGTTGTTAAACTTAGCCATGTTTAAGGATCATTTTTTATTGTCCTTTGTTGATCAAGTCGTGGATGTAATTTTAGGACATGAGTACTACAATTTTCTGGATGGGTACAATGGATACAATTAAATTTGCACTGCACCAGAGGATCAAGAGAAAACCACATTCACCAGTCCATGGGAAACATTTACTTACAAAAAAATTCCTTTTGGTTTGTGCAATGCACTAGCAACCTTCCAGAGACTAGTTTTAAGTTTCTTCCAAAAGCAAATAGGCAAGGGTGTTGAAGTTTTCATGGTTGATCTCTCCACATACGAGCTAGATTTCAAGCAAGCCTTGGACCAATTGAAGAAAGTACTTAAAATATGTATTAAAAATGATCTAAAGCTCAATTAGTAGAAGAGCCATCTTATGGTTTAGGAAGGCATAGTACTGCGACACAAAATCTTCCAAAAGAGTATAGAGGTAGATCCTAAAAAAATCAGAGTCATCCAAAATATCACTCAAAGGCTATAAATAGTAAAAGATGTATGTTCCTTTTTGTGCTATACAGGATACTACAAAAGATTTATCGAAAAATTCTTGAAAAGAGCCAAATCGTTGGTAGAACTCACAAATAAGGATTCACCTTTTGAGTGGAGTAAGTCATGTGAAAAGGTGTT
>MNCI01016091.1:272876-283504 GCA_015680685.1 Gnetum montanum | reverse complement strand
ACATGTGCTCGAAGCAGTCGTACTGAGACACTTAAATAACCTATGTGTGACAAGCAACTGATTCCTTGACTAGCCGTACACATCCGTGGATGCTCGTAATCAAGTCGTACTTGTCCCACGCTCTAGGATGAAAGGGTTGAGAGAATCTACTCCCGATGAGTAGCCGATTCCTTGGCTAGCCATACACGTTCGTCAACACTCATAACCAAGTCGTACTCATGCCGCGTCACTAGGAAAGCAGTAAATAACATTAATTAAACCTATCCATGCACTGCAAGGTTTATCCGCAAAGCTCGTCTTTATTGCCGTACACAACTTACGTTCAGGTACAAAGCTGCTCGAATAAAGAACCGTTCACTTGGGGGACTCCTACTGTGGGCACATGGAAAATATTCTATCTCTGGGGTGATCAATCCGCCAAAGCTTCGCTACTTTATGCCTAGGATTTCCAATGAGGGGAGTGCCACCTCTTATTTATAGATATTGCGGCGGACAGCGATATCGTGTACACAATATCACGACTTGTGCAATCTGCGTCTCATCAACTGTGCCAACATGAGCATCACTAGATTACAATTAAACTACACCATAACTAAAAAGGAGTTGATGGTTGTGGTGTATGTGCTTGAAAAATTTAGACATTTTGTGCTCGATTACCAAATCTATGTCCACACAAACCATAGTGCCATCCAATTCTTAATGACCAAGCCAACAATCAATCCCAAAGATAAGATGGCTTGTGATTCTTCAAGAGTTTAACATCACAATGATTAATAAAAAAGGAAAAGAAAATGTTGTAGCTAATCATTTATCAAGGTTGAAATGGGACAGAGACAATTGAGTAGAACCCTTATCAGACCAATTTCCCAATGAGGACCTATTCACTAAACAACAAAGGTTGTAAGTTCAAAAGAACAGCCATGGATTGTAGAGTACCTAATGTATCTCATCACACATGAGCTTCCTTTGAATGAAACAAAAAAAATGTGAACAATTCCTTCAGAAAGCTAAATAATACATGGAAATAAATGAAAACCTATACAAAATTTGTGCAAATGGGATTGTTAGATAGTGTGTACCTAATCACAACCAGCAAAGGGTATTACAAGATGCACATGAAGGTCCATGTGGTGGCCACTATGTAGGGCATAGAACAATACTTAAATTACTGATGGTAGGCTACTTCTGGCCTACTCTGTTCAAAGATGCACACAATTTTTTCTAATCATGTGAATGTTGCCAAAGAGATGGAGGAATTATGAGCAGACATGAAGGGCCACAACACTGGATACAGCTACTAGAACCTTTTGATATTTGGGGAATTGATTTCATGGGATCCATTCAACCAATGACAAATAGAAAAGCATACATTATTATGACTATGGATTATTACATGAAGTAGGTAGAGGCAGCAATAGTAAAAGATTATATAGCAAAAATAACTACCAAGTTTTTCCAAAAACATATGAATCGATTTCGAGTATCTAGAATGCTAATATCAAATAACGGAACCAACCTCTCTGGTGCTACCTTTAAGAAAATCATGCAACTTGGGGTCAACCATAAATTAACAACACCATATCATCCCTAAGAAAATGATCAAGCTGAAGTTACTAACCGTGAAATTACTAGAATACTTACTAGAATGGGTTAGTAGGTTTAGACATGATTGGAGTATGAAATTAAACAATGTTCTATGACCCTATAGAACATCCTAGGAATTACCTATAGGGTACACCCCATATGAGCTAGTCTATGGAAAGTTATTGACACTTCCAATCTAGGCACAACTTCACACTTTAACTACTACTAGTGAACTTGACCTTGATTTGAGTTTACTATAAAAGGAACATGTAATGAATCTGCATCTTTTAGATGAAAATAGACAAGTACCACTTATGGGTAGCGAAGTCCACAAGCACTATTTCAAACTTAGGCATGATTCATGTATAAGAAATTGATGAATCATGTTTTGACATGCTTCAATATCAAATACCCGATATCAAAGCCTCGATATTGGATACCCGATGTTGGAGCCCAAGACATGATGTCAAATATCCGATATTGTAGGGCATATGCTGGCCTATAAATATAGTGCTTAGGGTTATAGTTTTCATAAGTTTTTAGTTGAGTTTTTCATAGTTTTTGCATAGAGTAATGAAGCTCTTGTAGTTTGTTTTCTCCAAGGTAGAATATTTTTGAGTGCCCACAGTAGGAGTCTGAGTGTGTACGGATCTTTGTTCGAACAGTGATGTACCTGAGCACAGTAGTGTGATGGGAATAAAAATCAAACTTTTAGATAATTGATGGGACGCGATATCGCATGCGATGCAATATCGCATCCTTCCCTACAATATCGCATACACGATATCGTAGCTCGTCGCCAGTTTTATAAATAAGAGGCAGCTCTCCCTTGTTTCTCCATCTAGATCTAGACCTTAGCCAAACTCTCTCCATTTTTCCATTCCAGAGTTAGAATAATTTCCATGTGCCCACAGTAGGAGTCCCAAAGTGAACAGATCTTTATTCAAGCAATTATGTACCTAAGCACACAATTGTGTACGGCAATAAAGATGAACTTTTGGATAAACCTTGTAGTGCATGGACTAAGCTAAATAGGACTTTAATTATTATTAATTGTTTAAATTCTTTCTTAAGGACTTAATCTCTCTCAACCCTCAACTCTCATAGTTAGGTGCATTCAGTATGATCGCTTCGAGCACGTGCGTTATGCTTGGTAATCCCAATAACGAATAGCGTTTGGTAACCCCAGTAGCGTTGCATTGGTTCAGGGTATGAAACGGCAAGTGGAAACAGATATTGATGCTAGGATAATTAAGCAATTAGTTAAATTTAGTTACTTAGTCTCTTCACCCTTTTCCCTCTTAGCATAGGCAATAAAAACATAAAAGATATAAAAATCACATGCCTTAAGCTTACTTAATCATACAACCGTGACAAATACAAGTAAGCTTACTCAAGGACAAGTTTTTAGTCAATTGTGGGGGTATGATAAATCCAAAAATTTTAAGTCAATGATATCATATCTATGATGTCATAACGATGTTATCATATCTCAGCATACGTTATCATATAAATGATAACGTGGGGTGCATGCTAACCTATATAAGAAACACTTGGATGCATGGTTCCACACTAGATTCAATAGCTTAGTAACAGAACTCTTTCAGTTTGTTTTCTTGAATTTAGTACTTAGCAGTGTGTGCTAACAATGTGATATTTTGTAATTGAACAGAATCGTTATTCAAGTGTGATGTACTTGGATGCATTGCATGATCAACAATAAAGATCAACATTACTCTACATCATTGCAACAACACTTAGTTTTATTTTTGTCATTCTTTACTCTTTTCATAGTTAATGTTTATGATTACTTGCAATTTACTTTTAATGTTGTTAAGCGAAATGAGTATGACTGATCTTGAGTACGTAAGTGTAACTACTTGGTAACCTAGTAGTACTATCACTTGGTATGCCTAGTAGTGTAGTACTTGGTAATCCTAGTAGTAGTTGCATGAAGTCCAAGGTGTGACCGAAAGATCAAGACTAGCTACTCATTGCATAAGCTAGCTTAGATTTTTTTTATTGTCACTTAGATTTAGAAACCCATACTTTCACTTCATGTTTACTAGGAGCTTAATGACCAATACAACATCAATATCATATACCTCACCGTGAGTTAAACCATATGCACTGATTCTACTAGCTCACGTCAAAAGACAATAATCGTGAATGCTAACTAATTACTAGTATAATCACATTGCCTTATCTACAGAGTTTGATCGAGATTGCACCTGAACACTTGTATCTCATATGGTTGGGTGTTGGATACTCCACCACTCATCATAAGGGAATCATAAAAGTGTAAGGATTTTAATGCTAAAAATAACTAAGTGTTTCTTATTGGAAAAATGACTAAGTAAAAATGTTGAAAAATAAACTAAGTATGGAATGCACTATAAGCAATAGAATAAATTTTAAGTATAAAGCATGAGTAAAAGAACATAAAATATTAAATATGAGATGCTACAATATAGAAGGAAGGGATTAGGGTCTCTTCCCGAATAATACAAATGCTTTATTGATGAAAATGAAATTTTTTGTCTCCTAAGAAGGGCCAAAACCAAAAGTGTTGATAAAAATGTAAGTATGGAAAAACTAACAATAAGAGGTCAATTCAAGAGCAAAATATGGATTTAAACCTTTTTAGGCTTTGTATGTGGATGGAAAAGTTGTAGGAGTAATCCAAAATCAATTCCAAACCAAAATAAGGTTGTTTTGGCTAAGGATCTTATGAGTGATGTTGAAGCTAAAAAGGTTTTAACTTTGGAAACTGACACTAATGCTGAAAAACTCTATCTCTAAGAGCTGGCATTGATGCTACTTCAGTGTTAGTCCTAGAGCTATGGAGGTGTTGTAATAGTCATTGAGCACATGGGAGATGTTGGATGGTCTGTTGCAAATACTCTTCATGTCTAGAAATCTTGACAAGTTCTTTAGATATCAAGAAATCAACACCAAATTTAAAATTTGAACTCATATTTATAGACCTAGGGTTGCCAAATTCAACTCTGGAGTTAAGTGAAGTTCACTTGGAGTTCATGTAAAGTTCCAATTAGACTAGTTTGATCTTAGGACTTGATTTATATGAGTCCCACTAAAGGTTGTACTAATGTCACATTAGCATTAATATCACTGATAGAAAAATGTTGTCAGTTTCTTCCAAGTATTGGATTGAGCCTTCCAAGGTCCCATTTGACACCTAAACTAATGTTCAATGATGTTAATATGATGTTGAGAAGCTCAAAAAACCAAGGGATATTGTCAACTACTAACAATAAAGGTCAAGGATTACATTTTGTAGTCACCAAAAGTGCTAACATTGAGATTGACATTAGTGTTAGCATTAGCATCAATTAGCTTCCTAGAATAATTTATAACATTTTCTTGAACTAACTTCTCATGTTCTTGGGGTTGAAATGAACCATGATGATGTTTTCACAACTTGAAAGAGCCTGCATAGTAAGGAATTACTATAAACTATTGATCTTGATGACCTAGAAGGATGATGACATTAGCATTAGTGTCACTTGCAAGAGATAGAAAAATTTCAAATCTTGACTATCAAGAATACCCTTAAACTTGCCAAAACTACCATTCGGAGTGCCAAAACCAATTTCAAGTAGTTGCTAGAGAGTTTGGAAAGCCAAGACATGTGTCAAAATGTAGGTGAGATGAGCCTTGGGGATGTTGCAAACCATGTCGCAACTATTGAAATTAACATCAACATCATCATCCACACTAGATTTGGTCCTAGGGTCAAATTGCTAAAATGCAAAGATTTGAAGCCTGTGATGTTGTAAGTGCCTTGGATGAGTCATTTCGGATCCTATAGGATTAAATTGAAGGCTGAAATGTAGTTAGATAATCTTTAAGAAAAAGAGAATCTACAAGAAGAGTGAGAGTATCTAAGGCATCAACAAGCATGTTGTTCGAGTGATATATATACATGAGTAAACATTCATCAAATTGAAAAAAACAAATTTAGCTAAGTCAAGATAAGGATGAAGATATTCAACCTTGCAAGTGCATTCATTATTAACGTAGCATATGACTAGTTGAGAATACCCACAAACAGAATCTGTCTTAATTTCTAATTGAAGTGCTAAGAATAAACCTCAATGACTTGAAAGCTCAATTAAGGCCCCCATATTTAGCTAGATTATTGATGCATGCAAAATTATACTTATAAATTTGATAGAGAGAATCCATACCTAGACGATAAAGAATGCAAGCTACACTAGAAGCATGAGTTGTATGAGCACCATTAAGATACAAGTGTAAGTTGAAATCTGTATTTGTTAATGTTGGAGTTGGAAGAGCAATGATCTTTTTTTCACTTAGCTCCTTAGGTGGAGGTTGAATCATGACTAAAAAAGGTTTCAATAGTAGGGCTAATGTAAGGAGATCCACTATGACTTGGTCTTTGATAAAGTGTTGGGCAAGGTAGGATAAGTTAAACACTATGAGTAATGTTTTCCATTTTTTTCATATGGTTATTATCATAAGGATTGGTAGTGAGAGATCATAAGATATTATCTTAGTAGATTACATGAACCTTTGGCCCTAGTAAGTAGTGTCACCATTTCATAAGGGTAAAGATAAGGCTTAGATAAGATTGTTCGATATCCATGTGGCACGTTTCACAATCAAAGAAGGGGTGAAAGATATAATAGATACACCATCTTCATGCCATTAGCAAAGCATGACTACAATGTAGTAATTAGACTTAAATAGATAAAGGTAAAAAGGAAAGTTGAATTGAGGGGGATGAAGGAATCAAAGGTTGGTAAGAGCATGCTTGAAGGCATTGAAGTCCACTTGACACTTTGGGTACCCGTTAGAAAGGGGATGAAACTAATTAGTTAGATTACATATGAAACAATGAATTGATTGAAGTATATCTTATAATATGTGCATGTCTTTAAATACCTAGATGATGGGAGGTTCATGATTACCCTGACTATGTTAAGGTCTACCATGATAATATTAGTTGAAACAAAAAATCCTAGCACTTCTCCTATTTCTACACTAAAGATACACTTTTTGGGATTGAGGTGAAGACAATACTTATTACATTGGGCCAAGACTATATCTAGCTTAGTGGGATGATTAGTTGATATGATAGACTTAACCATTAGATCATCCACATAGTTGTTGTGGTTTAAACATTATGTCACTAAAGATGAAGGTCATGACTCATTGGCACATTACTTTAGCATTCTTATGTCCAAAAGACATCTTTGTGTAGCAAAAGGCTCCCCATGGGATCATGAAAGTGGTGAAATGTTGGTGCTCAAGGCTGATTTGCATTTGATTATAACCTGAAAAGCTATCCATGAAAAATGGGAAGTCATCATACCATTGTGTCTACAAGTTGGTCAATGTTGAAAAATGGGAAGTCATCTTTAAGTGTTACTTTTATGAGATTGCAAAAATTTATGCATATCCTAATGACTCCATTTGTCCTAGGTACAACTGCCATATTGGATACCAAGTCTAAGTAGTCTATGGTGTGCATTAAACCTACATTGTAGATCTTTCTAGTCTTATCTTTAATGCCTAAAGCTTAGTCAAATTTATTTTATCTAACTTTTTGTTTGATAGGCTTGGATCCTTCTTCAAAAGTGATGTTATGTTAGACTAAAGTAGGATCTAAACTAGGTATGTCATCATAGCCCTAGGAAAAAGTGATAGAATATTTTCTAATTATTACTAGGATGGATTATCTAATTTCATTAGGCAAGTTTGCCCCTTGTTGAAGGGTCTTTTCCTCATTTTTGTGGCTACTAATGGACAATTTAACATGGGGATCGTTAGTTAGGATTGGTTCATAGTCTAAGAGATGAGCCGCAAGTAGTTCCTACATCCAACCATACGAATCCCTAGTGTTCACTTAGTGATCTGATCAAATTCTATAAACCTTAGCTCTCTAAGTATACTAGGTTCTAGGAAGCGAATCTAACTATTGCAATCATTGTCTTCCTAGTTCCACTTGTGAAGTGCAAGTGTATGGTTAAGTGTAACTAAGGCATATGATTTTTATTATTTTATCTTTTATGGACTAAGTCACCTTAGAACAAGAGTAAAGTAATTAAATGCTTGATTAATCTAATAACTAGCTAATATTTAACTAATCCTAACATAAGCATCTATTCCCACTTGTTGTACATATCCTGAACACATTATAGCGCTACTAGGTTACCAAGCGTTAAGTGCTACTAAGATTACCAAGTGTCAAATGTATGCTTGAAGTGGTCATACTTATGCTTGCTATTTAATTAATATTAATTACTTAATTAGAATTGAAATACCTCAAAAAATACAAGGTCATCCTGAATTCACCAGGCCTTGCAATCCGTGTGGCACTATGGCAATTCTCCAGAAGGAGAACGCTCTGAGTCCAGGTTGACCAATTCGATAAATTTTCTACTTTACGTATTAACAAGTTCTAAGGGCCATCTTGCCTATCCACCTAAGTAGCTTGCCCAGTTAACAGCCTGCTCAAAAACAACGTAGAGTTGGCAGCAGCATTCTGGGTGCATGAAAAACAGTTCGGTAAGTTTTCTAAGTCGCGAAGTCTGCTACACTACGCTATGCTATGTAGCGTAGCAAGCTTTAGAAGATGATTGCAGAACATAACACAACAACAGTTGCATAGTTAGCCCCCGCCCAGTTTCGGGTCCTACAATGATGTCCCTTTCCATCAGGAAGCAGCGTACTATGTCTGCTACTATGCTACACTGAGCTACAAGGTGCAGCGAGGCATAGCAATTCTGCGAAAGACACAAAAGGAAACTCGAAGGGCAAAAATAGCAAAGTTCGTAAGTCTTGCATCGTAGGAAACAAAGTATGTAAATCGGTAAATTTTCTGCGACTAAGGTCGGTTGCTACGCTACGCTATGCTACGTAGCCTAGCATAGCATAACAAGCATGCAGCACACACATGGATGTTACGCTACGCCAAGCGTATTACGCTGCAAAGCACAGCAAGGCGTGCGGGTGGTCATGTGACATCAATGCACTCCACCTAACTAGATTGTTGGCACATGTCTCTAGATGCTGACGGTGCAACAACAGCGTGCCAAGTCCATAGCTACAACATTGCAAACCCACAGTCACAACGATCATGAGCGTTTAACAGTCATATTGGCACATGCAACACGAGCAAGTCAACGAAAGTCCAAAGCACGTGGCATCCAGACTGTCCCTCTCACGTGCCCTCAGTTCTATAAATACCCCAACGAGCAACATTCAAACTCTCTAGCTCCAGTTTCTCTTTTCTCTAACTCCCTGGCCTTCTCTCTGGTTCAGCATCAAGCAATTGTAAGCTTTCTATTCAACACTGCGAATAGCGAGCATCCTTGGTTGACATTCCTTTCTGTTCCCCTTTCTACCACCTTGGTAGAATCTCTGTACTTTCAGCACCACAATCTGTGCCTGAGCACACAATCCGCCTGCTCTATGTACTTTGGCTACTTTCAGGATCTCTACACTCCGTCGCACGGTGCAACCGACTGTATCCATTCTAGCAGAGCAAAGTCGTGGCCCAGGAGCAGTGCATTCTCCTAACCATATTTTACTTATTTTCCTGATATTATCACATGTTGCAATGTTTCCTATTTCATTTACTTTCAAGCATCATTTCATTTGTTTAATTATTTTTAAGTATCACGTTGCATTTTCATTCCCGTCTTGAAATATATGTTGCAAAAGGTTATATAGACACTAATGTAAGTCCCTGTCTAATCAACCAGACTGTTCAGGGTGCTCCGTATTAGCACGCACTTCCAACAAGGCCCTCTCGCGGATACGGGGTCGAGACTGTCGTGTCCGTTGACCCCTTGGTGTTTTTCCAACCACCGACGTTTTCGATCTCTACAGTTTTCTAGCGCTAGAAGGAGGGCCTTTTGGTGCCTTTTCTGTGTGTCACGGTAGCTTTGTGAGCTTTCTGCACCTTGATACGCATAAGTGTGAATGTGACACCATTCCGCAGTTGTTTGTGCTTTGTGCAGTATAGATCGGTTGCTTCGACGGTTCCTCGGGAGCCCCACAAAATGCAAGGCCTCCAATTGCCTATTAACTAGTCCATTTTACGATAGTCTTATGCATTTTGTACCCTACCATGTGTGTTACAGATCGATCACTTCAACGGTTCCTCTGGAGCCCCGTGAGACATAAAGCCTGCTCGTGTGCTAGTTAACTTGCCCCTCATGGTCTTGCATGCATCCTGTGCCTCACGAGGTATAGAGTGGTCACTTCGACAGGCCCCCAGGGATCTTGTGAGATGCAAAGCCTTCTTGGTCACTAGCTAGCTTTTCAGTTTTACAGTAGTCTTGCGCGAGCTTTGTACCCTACCATGTGTGGTACGAAGTGGTCGCCTCAACAGTTCCTTTGGAACCTGGCAAGACGTAAAGCTTTCCTTCTACTATTTTTTGGTTTTCTTGCTTGTTTGCATTCTCTTGCATAACTTTTGCATTTTCTGCATAGCTATTTGTGTGATTACTTGCGTAGCCTCTAGCTTAACAATGGCTTTTTCAACTACTGCTACCAACGCTTTCAACGTAGAAATTCCCTTCAACGTTGATGCTCCTGTCGCGGTTCAAGGCACTACTGGTGCCGAACAATCGCTAAATCCAATGCAAGAAACATGTCAATCCCTCAGGATCTAAAATCGAGGGCCTAAGGGATTAGCCCAGCAACACAAGCATTACAGTTTTCTCTGCGCTAAGCTGCAGTCAAATCTACCCTTGGATTTGCACGAACTCGAAGAAAAACGCAGCTTCGAGTTCGCTTACTGCAACGGGAAGGAATTTATTCCCACCCCCGATGTTTCTTTACCTTTAACACAAGCATACCAAAGGCTTTTAGACCAACTAATCCAGTTGGCTAGGCTTTGGGAGCAACAGGACACAGCTGTAACAACGGAAAACGTCGGCAGCTGGAAATACCGACCGAGATTCCGCGTACACAGTTTTTACCACGGATCCGCGCGAGGGCTAAGCTGGAAAACTAATCCGCGGTGCCCTGAACGGTCTTGTCGATCA
>MNCI01016091.1:249233-272214 GCA_015680685.1 Gnetum montanum | reverse complement strand
TTTAACTGTCTTGGAGCTTATTACGCTCATCACGCTGCCGTGCGTGATAGAGCGTAAACTTGTCTTTAGCCAATTCGCCTTTAACTGTCTTGGAGCTTATTACGCTCATCACGCTGCCGTGCGTGATAGAGCGTAAACTTGTCCTTAGACAGAATTCGCCTTTAACTGTCTTGGAGCTTATTACGCTCATCACGCTGCCGTGCGTGATAGAGCGTAAAATTGTCCTTAGACAGAATTCGCCTTTAACTGTCTTGGAGCTTATTACGCTCATCACGCTGCTGTGCGTGATAGAGCGTAAACTTGTCCTTAGACAGATTTGAGGCGCGTTCAACTGCCTTGGAGCTTATTACGCTCATCACGCTGCCGTGCGTGATAGAGCGTAAACTCGTCCTTAGACAGATTTGAGGCGCGTTCTCGCTCGAATTACGAATCTTCGTTTGAGGCGGACCCGTAATTTTTTTTTCCCGGTGTTTCAACAGCGTCCAACCAAGATGACGCCTTCCAAGACAGTCAAGACGAACTCGATTCCCAATCGAACGAGGGAGCTCCAATCGACCCTGCTCCTATTCCTCCTACCCAGTCCTTCTGGGCCAAGCTAGCATCTACTACTACTCCCTTTGTAATTATGTCTATGCTCCTGCAACCAATGGTTACAGTTGTCGTGGGTGGCCGCACCACTCGCACGGCACTTCAGCGCCTGCTCTCGCCTGTCTCTCCTATCCCATTCGTAGTTACTTTCCAACCACAGGCTATTCAACAGCTGATCCCTGCAAGGCAGCATACACCAATTACGGCTACCTTGCCACATGTGCATGCCATGCCAACTTCGCAAGCACACGTGACTGCTGCCTCATTCACGTCGGCTTCACCCATTGTGATGGGTCCCAGCCCGTCCACATGGTGGGCCCCGTTTACCTCTTCACCTATTCTACAACCATTGCAAATGTCTCATTATGCGTGTCCTCAAATACACCAAGCCTCGCAGATGGTGCAACCCAACACGGGGCTATGGTCTACACTGCCGACGACACAAATAGTCCATCTGACAGCCCAACCCGTGGCTGCTGCCCAAGCGACACCACCTATCGGGTGGTGGACAACACAGGTCACACCACTTGCGGGGGTTGTCCCAACGGCACCATCGATGGGTCACATCGCCACTCTTGCCATGCCACATGTGAGGGCTGCCTCTACAACGCCCCAACCCTCTACAACCTCGTCGAGTCTAGACTAAGTGTTTCAGCTTATCTACACCCTTACCGAAGAGATAAAATGCCTCAAAGCTGCTAGTTCTGACATGGTACAAGTCATGGACTTTTACCAAGATGACCCCATCAGCTCTGCTATCCATGCTTTGACATTGCCATCAGGGATGTCTCTCCCGCACTTCACGAAGTACGATGGGGAAGGGGATCCCAATGCACATCTTGTCACTTTCCAGTCTGAGTCTTTGCTATTGCAACAATGGCCGCACACAATTATTCGCGTCTTCGCCATGTCCTTAGCTGGAAAAGCTTTGGATTGGTACCGTGCGCTACCACGCTCATCCATTTCAACTCTGGAGGAGCTGTTGACCCAATTCATGACACGCTTCAAGTACAACTTGAAGCCAAAAACCACGTTGGATCAGTTGATGAATGTGAAACAAGACCCTTTAGAGCCAGTGTAGAAATTCATTCAACATTGGAGCGCAACCCTTAATGAAATCCGCGAGCCCATCACGCAGGCCCACGTGCTGGTCATCTTCAAGGACACAGTAAACGACTTAATCAAGTCGAAGCTGTATTACCTTGCTCCCTACTCCCTTAGTCAGGCCTTTGCTCAAACCAAGAGCATATAGGATGCAGCAGAAGCAAGTAAAGACCCGGTCTATATTTCTTACAAAGGCACCTTCGCAAAGAAGGAAAAGGGTAAAGCCTTAACAACCACAGTGGCCACTGTGGCGACTGAGGCCAAGCCCAAACTTGGCAATAAAAATAGCAAGAATAGCAAGAAACTGGTCACACAAGTGGCTAACCCTGCTTCCAAGTTGGGCCACACGCCGCAACCTACCACACCTATGCCTGAGACATCTGCACAAACCAAACCAAACATGGAGCACAAAGATCGCTCGAAGTACACCCCACTACCCCTAAAGCCTTCAAAACTCTTGAAGCAACTGCTACTAACGAGGTACATTCAACATAAGCGGATGTCGAAAGAGGCAAACACAAGGCATCAACGCTACTGTGAGCTCCTTCAGAACCCCTCTTTGGCCTTGCTCAATGAGCCTCCAGTTCCTAAGAGTTTCAGACTAGATAGGTTTTGCGATTACCACCAACTGTGTGGTCACAACACAGATTACTACCTGTCGTTGTAGAATGACATCCAAAGATTAATCGACGAAGGAAAACTAGTGCCAGAAGAAAGCAACCTAGTGCCCTCTGAAAACCAGTCCATGTACGTCTACATAGATCCCCTCAACGCCAGCAATGTCGGTTACATTATTAACATTATCGGCATTGACAACAATCCTAGGCCACCCAAGCGACCATTCGTGGTCCGTGTGCCTCAGTGTAGTGCGCCAGCACCACCAACGGTTGGCCCAAGCCCGCAGTAGCCATTCGTCCTGAAGGTCCCACCATGGGCACCTACCATTGCACCACCTGTTAGCAGAGCCACGCGGCCCCACCAGCTAATTCCTCTAGCTCCATTCGTCATCAGGGGGCCAGCACCTTCGATGGCCCCTATCTCACGCAACAAAGTCGAACAACCTTCTCACCCTACAGGGCGAGCAGTACGCTGGGCAGACAAGATGTCGAGAGGAAGTACCGTCAAGAGTGCCCCTGAGCCTACATCTTCACCCCTTGCATCCGCACCTTTGCTTCCAGAGATGAGGGTTTACACAACTACGTAGTTCGTATCACCCTAACCCGAAGTCGCATCTCCTCGGGAGATCCGTCTTCTAGGACGAATCGAAGAGGAAGAAAGCATTGAACAAGGCGCTGGCCAAAACCTCCTAGATTCCCTCACCCAAGTTAAACAAGCTCCAAAGAAAGATGTCACGCTGAGCTTGTACGACCTGATCATGATGTCAATACCCCACCACGAGGCTCTAATCTGCGTGTTAACGGTAATTTCGGCCGACAAAAATATGCCTGTGAAAGAAGAAGCAATCCATTCGATTATGCTTTCCTCCATACCTACGGAGTCCATGGCGTCTCAATTGACCTTCAGCAATAGCGCCATTAAGGCAGACCCCGAAGGGGATCAAGTGACTACGGTGCCTCTCTTCATCACAATTCGGGTCGGCCAACACCGGATCCGAAGGGTACACGTCGACGATGGGGCTGCCACGAACGTCATTCCCTTTCCTATCATAGACAAGTTGGGACTAGTCAAATAGATCAAACCCACCACAACATCATGTCTGAGGTCTTTCAATGAGGCATGTGTCCTAGTGAAGGGCACAGTTCACATAAACTTCGTAGCAAGGGTTCAGTTCCCCACGAAAGTAACCTTCATAGTAGTCGAGGAAATGCCCGGGTTTAATCTAATCTTGGGAAGATCATGGTTAGCGCAACTTAGGGTTGTCTCCTTGCCTATACACTTGGAAATCCACTTGCCATACGCTGGTAAGGAGGTGGTGATCCATGGTGACGAAGTAGCAACGCAAGCAATCAATAACATAGATACGGAGCAAGGTTCAGAAGTCATGACCTCCAGGAGTGAGGCGCTTGCTCACATATGTATTAGCCACTCAACAAAAATATCGGCTCAGCAAGCCAATCCCCAAATCAAAAACACATGGTTTAAGTTATCCTTCCAAGCGAAGGATGATGATGTGAACGAGGGCCCTGGCAAAACACCTCGGCCCTATGTTCTGATCAACCCACAATGGGTCAAGAGATAGCTACGCAAAGCGTAACAATCCTATTGCTTCCTAACCACTTGCCATCCCTTGTGCATTTATTACTTTTCGCTTTGATAATATGTTATTCTTCTGACATTGCTACGCTATGGCCCGAAATGGCCTAAAACTAGCATTATAGTTCTTTGCCTCATTAACGCACTATCTTTGTTATGCGATGGCCCAGAATGGCCCAAAACTAGCATCATTTCTTTTTGCTTTATTAACCTATAGTTCTTTTGGCCTACTACGTAATGGCCCAAGATAGTCCAAAATTGGCAATGGAAAGCATAAAATCCTCATAAGATATGTAAGTTGATAAAAATTGGTTCCTTTTTTTTTGAAACTTTTCATTTTACTCAAAACTTTCACCAGTTGGCAACGTTTCGAACCCTTACAAGATTGCAACACTTCAAAAAAAACATGCTATCATGGGTCGCCTCTGTCCTTGTTGTTCACCTCTGCCTTATTTGATTCAGCACCATTCTCCCCTACGTTGCCTTCTTCCGGTTTCTCGTTTCTTTCCTCTATGGGCCTTATACACTCATCTGGAGTCTGCATTATGGGAATGAAGTAATCAGTTAAGGCAACAAACACAAACTATAACATAGCATAAACATCTACACAGTAAAGTGACTAATGTGAGAAGGAGCCACGTCGATCTCAAAGGGTATCCAATCTAGGCCAAGCCTGAGGTGACGCCAGATCTCCTCTATCGTGACATCCATCCAACGCCTGTCGTTAGGTTCAGTACTCACAACGGCAACCTTCTCCCTTTCCACGATCGTCCATCTCAGTGGTTTCGGAGAAAGGGAGGTGATTGCGATCTCTCCCATAGGAAGGTCCACCTTCAAATCAGGGGATTCTGTGACCTTCACCTGCTCTTTGAACTTAGCATAGGCCTCAAAAGTGTTGATGGCATTCACGAATGCCTCATATGTGAACGCCTCCACAACAGCATCCTTATACAGTCTTCGATAGGTGTCATTCTCCAACTTGTATACATGTTTGTGGTCCCTCTGGGTTCGCCCCCATTCGAAAACTTTGGTGCTTATATCTTTCATATCTTGACACTTCTGGACTAGCAAGTCCATCTGCATTTGCTATTTGACTATCTCACGGGTAGAATCAATGTTCTGGTGAACAATAGTCCAAAACCTGGCGTAGTCATCTACAACCCTTTGCAACTCGACAATGTCAGGGCTACGGTTTACAAGGAAAGCATTCCTCAATTTGAGATTCTCCACCTCAACAACCAGGTCAACCTCCCTCTGCTCAACCCTTTAGACCCGTTTCCATAGGTCCTCATTGATGCGCCTGCACTCCCACAAAGAGCATGCCAAGTGAAAAACACACTTGTAAGCCTCGTCAAATGTGTGAGTTACCTCAGTCACGTCAGGTGAGAGTTTAGGCATGGCACCAACCTTCATAGGTCATGCCAGGTCCCACTTGAGCCGAGAGGCTGTTCGACACGAAGAGTGTAGTAGGTGCATCAGCATAGCATAATCAAAAGTTTTAGCATAGCAACATAAGGACAATCAATACTGCTACTTATCCATCCCAGGGTCCGCCTACTAAAGGCGCTTAATCATGTCATTAACAGGTCCTTACACGAAAGTGAACTTGTCGGGGATCTTGGCCCATGACTCCGCACGAATCGGAGAGGGTCTCGTGGCATCAGCAATAACACTTGTTACACGGTTAAGCATGTCAGCAATGGCCAAAATGGGTCATGATAGGACAGATGTCCCGCCAACTCACCAATGCCTGACTACGGTCTTTCTTCTTGCTGAGGCAAGATGACCATGATAGCTTTGGTGGAGGGCCCTGCCAAATCCATACAAGCTCCGTCCTCATGCGTTGGTGCCTTCCCTTTTAGGTGACAAGTGTTCTTTTTATTTGAGGGAGGTACCTCCTCATTGGCAAGAGGCTCCCTAATGATCAAAGTCCCTACCGTAGGAGCAGGAACTCCCTTATTCTTGACCAAGGACCTTTCCTCTGAGATTGGGGCCCCTGCATCTCCATCTGTCACCCTTGTCTTAAGGGCCGACACTTCCTCGTCGCCTTCCTCTTCTTCTTCTCCTTCCTCTGCAAAAAAGCATGTTTGTGTAAGTCTAACACAAATGAGCTCAGCGCAGCATAGCATAGCAAACAATGACAAAATGAGCATTACACAAAAACATTTACCAATGGGAGGTTGCATCCTCTATAGCTTAAGCCGTAGCCTTCGTCCCTCTTCTTCTGCCACATGAAGGATGTCCCTAGCCTGTGGAGGTCTCTTCCTGCGTAATTCCCTGGGCACGGTCTCAGCCATGAGACGTTCACCCCGCATCACACTACCGACTATGACAAGGGGGTCTTTCCTATGTTGTCCTGGCCATAGACACTGTGAGCTGTTAGATTTTTAGTCGTTACGGACAATGACTTCCTGACCATTTCCAGGAGATCCTGGCCTCGCATAGTCTAGAGGATCTGGCGAATCCACGGCCTTGAAATCTGGTCGCGATCTCATAAGGTCCAGGCTCCATCCTCCTGGACCACCAATAACTCCGCGAAGTGCTTTAAACAGCCTATGTAGAAGGCATAGTGTATGTTGGCACGAGACTCCATGTGCTCACGAAGTCCCAAAATCTCAGCCTGTAAGCCACTACATAGGAAACTGGCCCATTTGTAACGAGCCCCTTCTTCCATAACCTTCCACATTATCCAGGTTTGCTCAAGCCCCAAGACCTTCCCCTGAGTGAGCAGTTGGGGGAATGCGTGGGCACGGAAGACAAGGTAAATCCCCATGGCAGGACCATCCTTAAGCTTTTCCATGGGAAACCCTTTCCTCTCCTTAACAAGCCTCAGCCACTCCTCAATATGCTGCTTCTGAAGAGTCAACTCTTGTCTGCCCTTCGACACTATGGGAATGCCGTCAAAAGGAACACCAAACAAGTCCGTAAACAACCAATCATTGATTTCAATGACCACTCGCATGCCCCGTACGAACGTGCAAAAACAACCCGCCCTCCCAGAAAAGGAGTCGACTAAGGAAAGCATCTCGACAGCAGGAACATTAGGATTCGGGGCCATGAACAAATCCATAAGCCCCGCCTTTCAAATATTCCTGACCAAAGGGTCTAGGACCCCTTGGTCTAACCAGCACTGGCTTGCTGGTACTTCCCTGTACTTGAAGTAGATGTTTGGCCCTTACATCTTGGCGGTTACCACCGTCACTTCACGGGGCTTCTTTGCTCCTGAAGCAATTTTCATAAAATATGCTTAGCATGATGACGCAAGAAATTAAGTGGATTGCACAAAACACTAGGGCATGCATCACCCACCTTTTGGCCCATCGGGCCTATACAGTAACGGGAACAGTGGAAGGTCAATCATAGCTACCTCAACTGTGACTTGTTTGAAGGGTTCTGCCCATTCCTTATCCAGCCAATCCTTCTCCCTACACTGACAGTAAAAAGTGTAGAACGAGCACAAATAGGTACGGTACTCCCCCGCCCCCTTGCACTGACCAATCACACCTACCCGCAGGTTCTTGGTAGAAGAAAACTCCTGCAGGGCTAGCCGTGTCGTAGCTAGCAAATCTGATTGGTTGTGAACCCTGTCGTCATCAATATAGAACCTGATGACAAACACCACCATTAATATTTGGCTGGTATGACCGGCATTGCATAACGCAACAAAGAAAAGCAGCAAAACTCACCCCCCAGCGCAATAGACAGTCTCTTGTGGGTTCTGAAAGCACATCACCATAAAATGTGCAAGGAATAATGTGTTGTACTGGTGGTAGCAGCTGAATTCTGGCATGTCCCAGATCCAGGCTAAACGCCTCAACCCTATCGAGTGTTGGCTGGATCTCGCTCCCTACCTGCTCAGGGTTACCTCGTCGGTGAAATACCTTAGGATGCCCTGACTTGCCCTTGGCAGCATGGTTTCTATTATGCCTGATGACTCCTTCTTCTCTAAAGAAGACCAAATGATCACACTAAAGTGGTCAAGAAGGAACTGTAAGAAATCTTGTGCCCCTTCCCTAAACCAGACCGCTCAATCTCCCAAACATATCTAGGGAGGAGGAGCGTTGGCCACAGGTCTGCTCATATGGCACAGGACTCCCTTGATTTCCAAATCAATCAACCTAGGCCTCAACCTCGCCATGTGCAATACAATCCGTGAAAGTTATCATCATGCCTCAAAGTGGTACACGCACGACGCAGCAACATCTAGCAGTCCATGTATGCAGTACAGTATAACCCTCTGCTTGCACAAAGTAAGGCAAAAGGCGTGAAAGTGTAGCGTAGCAAGAACATGCAAATAAACCTAGCGTAGCAACTAAAAAATTGACGACACACCCTAAAAAAACACATGTCACGTTCCCACATCACGCTATGGCCTAGCCCCCTCAAAAGGTTTTACGTTGCAGCATGCTAAGTCTAAACAACTTAAACTAGCCTAGTCCTCGCGGTTGTGACAACCACGGTGGTGATAGTTCCAGCGGTCTTTCATGTAACCACGATGCAATGTTTATGCATCTACCATGGTCGAAACAACAATTGTGGCAGTGCAAAGGCCAAAATGACGTAACATCAGAAAACACAGATAACCAAGAATGAACGCAAGACAAATAGGATGCAAGATAAGAACAGAAAATGACAAAAAGCGCAACACAAAGGGGCAAAAAACATAGAGTAATTTACTGGGTCAATGGCGTGCTTTGCTACACTGCAACGTGTGCTCATGGCACACACCCTAGGGTCTTCTTAGCCTCCTCAACCTTCGCAAGCACCAAATGAGTCTTGGGAGCCATTGCCCTATTTGCAGACTTGCACCTGTCGCTGTAAGAAAGAAAAACCGCCTTGTTAGTTGACTAACACAATTACTTCGAAATCGCCCTATGCTCCTATGACAAAAATAGCAAAATCACCAAGGGTTTAACCCCTGTATATAACCGCAATAGCAAGGAATGGAAACTTGCCCTCTTCTTCTCTCTCCGATTAATGTAAAGAACCCTGTACAGCGTAGCATGCTCGCCATGACATCATAACACTATTAGCATTAAAGCCTTGACACACTCCAAGCCAGCCACTCGCCTTATAAAAAATATATATATATATATGTTCTTGATTAAGGGTCCAAAAAGACCTTAAACTAAGCAGCCCTAGCATGGTCGCATCCTTAACGGTCCGCAAAGACATTAAACTAACAACTCCATGACTACATCAGTGGTTTTCACGTCCCCTTCCACACGCCAATGCTATAATATCTGGCGATCTCGCATCCGCAATTCATGTTTTCGCATTAGCAATTTGACGCCTCTCATACTCGCGAGTTTCCTATTCCACATATTATTATTTCGCATATTGAGATCTTGCATGTTGCAATTTGACAGTCTGAAATGACACTAAACTAGCACTCCAACGCTTGCATATTGACAGGCACATGGCTTCATATCAGCAGTTATGCCTTTAGCAGTTCTATGCTCCTGCAATTCTACGCTCTTATGCCCCAGCGGTCTGCCATAACCTAATGTGGCCTAATGTGGCAACTTGCAATCTCATCGTTACTTTGCAAATCGTTGTCACATAATATCTCTAACAAGCGCCCCTTACCCTAGCTTTCATCCTATGATGGCAGGTCAAGCGGAGATAGGAAGCCACCGTGACCTTTCCATGCCTTTAACGCTAGCAGGGACACAGGACAAGGTCGCGAGATAGTTGAACCCCAATATGATCGACTGGGGGTCGACCACAACTAGCACCATAGCAACCTTAGAGGCGCCTCCAGATTGGCCCGAGCATCTGATCAAAACTCTAGACCTAGAGGTCAGGGATGTAACTGAGGATCCTCTCGTCGAGACGCTTATGACCACGTCAAAGAGAGAGGTAAAAATGTTAAAACTCAGTTCCCTCCTAGACATGAAAATGCACAAAGAAATAGCCAAGGTTCTGCAAGATAACATCGATGTCTTCGCATGGTCGTACAGCGACATGCCGAGTCTAGATCCATGGCTGGTTCAGCACAACATCGTCCTAGTGTGAAGGAAGTCAAATAGAAGGCCCACAAAATTAAACCAGAAATCGCATTGGCCGTGAGGGACAAAATCACTAAGCTCTACCAAGCGGGTGTCATTTGTGCAGTCGACTATTCAAAGTAGGTGTCCAACGTCGTTGTGGTTTCAAAGAAAATGGGAGGGATATGGATCTGTATAGACTTCCGAGATTTGAACAAGGAAACGATCAAAGATGATTTTCCACTTCCAAGCATTGATCAGCTCATCGACACCACAGCTAGCCATGCTCTGCTATCCTTCATGGATGGCTTCTCTGAATACAATCAAATCTGCATTAACCCAGAGCATTAGTTGTCCACAACCTTCATGACCCCATGGGGAACCTTCTGCTACACCATGATGCCTTTTGGGCTCAAGAATGCTGGAGCAACCTACCAGCGGGCCATGACCTACATTTTCAGTGACTACATCCTGGAAACTTTAAACAACTACATAGACGATATAGCAGTTAAGTCCAAGGAAGCAATTGACCACCCACATGATCTAGGGGTTGTCCTCATATGTTGCCGAATGCATGACCTACGCCTGAATCCCAAGAAGTGCGTCTTCGGGGTAAAAACCAGACACACGCTAGGGTTCATGGTATCAAAGGCCGAAATACAAGTGGATCCTGACAAGGTCAAGGCTATCGTCAACCTAGTGCCTCCCACGAATCTTAAGGAGTTACGCGGTTTATAGGGTAGAGTGCAATTCATTTGAAGGTTTATAGCAAGGTTGACCGACAAGTTACATCCCATGCAACATCTTCTAAAGAAGGGGGTTAACTTTGAATGGACGACCCAGTGTCAACAAGCCTTTGACAACCTGAAGCAGGAACTCTCACACCTCCCAACTATGCACCTGCCACAAGGGGACAAACCCTTCTTCATCTACCTCGCCACCTCTGACACATCTGTCGTCGCACTGTTGTTTCAGAAATGGGGCGATGGTTCCAAGATACCTATATACTATCTAAGTCATGCGCTAATAGCGCATGAGGTAAGGTACAACAAAGTGGAAAGGAATTGCCTGGCCTTAGTGTTTGCACTAAAAAGTGGCAGCATTACCTTTTCCGCAGCATAGCCAATATCATTTGCAAGAGCAACATACTCTGGGCTATCACTAACAACTTATATGAAAGCAACAGGATAGCCTAATGGAAAGCAATAACCACAAAAATTCGATCTACGCTATGTAAGTCAATCGTTGACAAAGGGTCAAGCCATAGCAACCCAACTTACAGCTTCGCCAATCGATGACCAAGAAACCCTAGACCCCGAATTCCTGGATGAATATGTCAGCAATGTCCACGTCGTCCCATCGCATTTTGAAGCCATATTACATTTTGACAGTGCATCAACCACGCGAGGAAGTAGCGTCGCTGCCATAATCACGTTCCCCTCTGGGGAAATGCACCCATCTGCTTATCGATTTACATTCCCTTGTACCAACAACATGGTAGAATATGAAGGGCTGCTCAGAGGCCTCTTAACTACCCAAATGCTACACATACAACACCTGGCCATCCGGGGAGATTCACAATTAGTTGTGAATCAAGTCACTGAGGTCTACGCTTGCAAAGCTATGCACCTGTAACCCTACTGCGATTTAGCAAAAATCCTGCTCAAGCGATTCGCAACCATAAATGTGCAACATGTACCACGTAATGAAAATACCGTGGTAGACGCTTTAGCCACCCTTGCGCTAAATATCCCATCACATTCTCTGGCAAACCTACCAACCTTGATTATAGAATGCATAGAGCCTATCACTCAGGTGGAGCATGTGGCGTTTGTCAGTGCTGCGGATGCCCCAGAGTGGTATGTCAACGTTATAGCTTATCTACAACATGGCGAGCCCCCAAAAGGATTGACATTTGCTTAGAAATATGCAATCCGCAAGCGTGCCCGACAGTACGTGCTCATGGGAAATGACACCCTATGCCGACGCTCCTATGACGGGATATTACTGATATGCTTGGGTGGTGAGCAAGCGCAGAAGGTAATTAATGAGGTACATGAGGGGTTGTGCGGTGGACACATAGCACCCAGGGCTATGGCTGCCAAAATCAGACGCCTAGGGTATTATTGGCCCCCTATGGAATGTGACTGCCTCACGAAAGTCAAGACATGTGACACCTGCCAAAAATATGCAAATCTCATACACATAGCGCCTACAGACTTACACCCAACTCAAATCACATGGCCATTCCAACGATGGGGATTAGACTTCATAGGGCCTATCACGCCTAAGTCCTCCACCGAGCATAGCTTCATTATCACCGCCACTGAATATTTTACCAAGTGGGTGGAAGCTATTCCCCTAAGGAAGACAACATCGTAGCAAATTTGCCATTTTATCCTAGATAACATCGTCACAAGGTTTGGGCTTCCAATGACTATTGTGACCAACAACGGGCCACAATTCAGCAGTATGGAAACTCGAACCTTCTGTAGCAATCTAGGCATTAAACAATCATTTTCTTCCCCTTACTATCCACAGGAAAATAGGCAGGTGGAGGCTACAAATAAGTCCATCATCAACTTGCTGAAGTGGATGCTCAACAATAGTAAGAGGCGGTGACACGAGCAAATCCTCTACATTCTGTGGGCTTACAGAACGATGTGCAGAACTGCAATAGGTAAGACCCCTTACAGTCTTATTTACGGATCTGAAGGTATGTTGCCTCTACCATCACTCTGAATAATCCTTGCGGATGTTGTAAGCGAAGCCCAGAACAACGAGTTGCGCATCATCAACCTCGACTCAGTGGAGGAGGAGCACACGTAGACGCTAAGACGCATCGAGCACTACCAAAGCAAGTAGCAGCAGAAGCACCGAGTAGACCTGCATCGAAGACCAGTGCAGAAGGGAGACCTCGTCTTCAAGGCTGCCCATGAACATGCAAGCAAATTCTCAGCTAACTGGGAAGGTCCTTACATAGTTACCAAAGCCTTTGGAAATGGAGCCTTCAAGCTAGCAGACATGAACGGCAACAAGTTCGCCAACCTAGTGAATCACTCGTACCTCAAGCCGTACAACGTCTGAAGCGCCATGACAATAGCATCGAACATTGTCCCCAATGACGATGAACTAGCGACACCGAGCACCGTCCACTACAACGCTAAACTAGCAATTACAGCGAGCAACATCCACTACAACGATAAACTAGCATGTACAGTCGGCTAGGACCTTAAACCAGCACAGCGATCTGCTGAGACCTTAAGCCAGCACACAATCTACCAAGACCTTAAACTAGGTTCGCGTCGTATCCTCAGCATACACCAGCACTAGACACACATCAGACGAGCAAGCACGATGCCAACACGTGGGTGGATTGTCGCAGCTCCAAAACACGGTTCACGATGCACTCAAAACATGATCTGGAGCGTGTGCAATGTCGCCACCCTAGGTATCATGTTGACTCTCCGAAGATGCCAAACGACATCATACTGGCTCTCCGAACCTCCCATCGCCACAACCCATTGCCTTGACGGTGGTTCTGGAGCTAGTTCCCACATCTGGAGTGACGACAGTATTGCAGCCCAACCGCAATATTGTTGCTCCAACTCCCTACCAATGCCTGGGTTTGCACGCCATTAGCTATGTGGTAGCCAATCCCATAGCTGAACCAGGAATGCAAACCACTAGCAAGGACTCCAGAGCATCTACACCCACAAGCAACTCCCAACGCCTTCAGGACCAGCTCCACCACACCAATGCTACCAAGGCCACCGCTGGCCTTCCTACTTTGGACACCACGCACCAACTCGGGTGTCCAAGAGTGACAACAATGCCAGCAACCAGCAAGATCTTCACCCTCGCAAGCATGTCTCGCCACAGCAGCAAATGCTACCACGTCGCAAAGCGAGTGCCTCGACTAACCTGGCCACTACAGAGTGCAAATTCCCATGGTGCACATAACACAACTCGCCACCAGGGAAACACCAATGCAAGTTCCATGACGTGCGTAACACAACTCTCCACATGGAACAAATTTGTAGGCAGGTCAAAACCCTTCACGGATGTAACGCAACTCATCCTATGAAGGAAACACCTAGCCTACAAGAGGTTGAAGAACAACGCCAGCCAAAGATGAAAACGTAGATGAGTCCCTTAGAGCACTCTGACAAGGGACTCTACTAAACATCATTTTTGCTCTCTGCCTTAACCTCTGCATAATCAATGCAACACTCTGAAGTGCAATCAGGCGACGTTCGACACTCACCAAATGACAACCTTAGCAGTTCGCCTGCTGCGCTGTTTCATATTCTTTGCTGACATCTATCGAGCATGTTCTCCAAACATTGACAAAGAGGGGCCAATGAAACATCTCAAAAAATACGAGGTCATCCTAGCTTCACCAGGCCTTACAATCTGCGTGGCACTATGGCAGTTCTCCAGGAGGAGAACGCTCTAAGTCCAGGCTGACCAATTCAGCAAATTTTCTACTTTAGATATTAACAGGTTCTAAGGGCCATCCTGCCTGTCCACCTAAGTAGCTTGCCCAGTCGACAGCCTGCTCAGAAACAGTGCAGAGTTGGTAGCAGCATTCTGGGTGCACAAAAAATAGTTTGGTAAGTTTTCTAAGTCGCAAAGTCTGCTACACTGTGTAGCGTAGCAAGCTTCAAAAGATGATTGCAGAACATAACACAACAACAGTTGCATAGTTAGCCCCCGCCCAGTTTCGGGTCCTGCAACGATGTCCCTTTCCGTCAAGAAGCGGTGGACTATGTCTACTGCTACGCTATGCTGAGCTACAAGGTGCAGCAAGGTGTAGCAATTCTGTGAAAGAGATAGAAGGCAACTCGAAGGGCAAAAATAGCAAAGTTCGTAAGTCTTGCGTCACGGGAAACAAAGTATGTAAATCGGCAAAGTATGTAGCGTAGTAAGCATGCACCACACACATGGATGCTACGCTATGCCAAGCATGTTACATTGCAAACCACGACAAGGCGTGCGGGTGGTCGTGTGACATCAATGTGCTCCACCTAATTGGACCGTTGGCACACGTCTCTAGATGCTGACAGTGCAACAACAGCGTGGCAAGCCCATAACTGCAACATTGCAAACCCACAGTCACAACGGTCATGAGCATTTAATGGCCATATTGGCACGTACAGCACGAGTAAGTCAACGAAAGTCTAAAGCACGTGGCATCTAGACTGTCCCTCTCGCATCCCCTCAATCCTATAAATACCTAGACAAGCAACATTCAAACTCTCCAGCTCCAATTCTGCTTTTCTCTAACTCCCTAGCCTTCTCTCTAGTTTAGCATCAAGCAATTGTAAGCTTTATGTTCAGCACTGCGAACAGCGAGCGTCCTTGGTTGACATTTCTTTCTATTCCCCTTTCTACCACCTTGGTAGAATCTTTGTACTATCAACACCACAGTCCGTGCCTGAGCGCACAATCCACCTACTCTATGTACTTTGTCTACTTTCGGGATCTCTACACTCCGTCGCGCGGTGCAACCAACTGTATCCATTCTGGCAGAGCAGAGTTGTGGCCCTGGAACAGTGTATTCTCCTAACTATATTTTACCTGTTTTCCTGATATTATCGCATGTTGCATTGTTTCCTATTTCATTTACTTTCAAGCATCGTTCCATTTTTTTAATTATTTTCAAGTATCACGTCACATTTTCATTCCCGTCTCGAAATATATGTTGCAAAAGGCTATATAGACATCGATGTAAGTCCCTGTCTGATCGACCAAACCTTTCAGGGCACTCCGTATCCACATGCACTCCCAGCAAGGCCCTCCCGTGGATACGGGGTCGAGACTGTCGTGTCCGTCGACCCCTCAGCGTTTTTCCAGCCGCTGACGTTTTCGATCACTACAAGAATTCATTAAAGCAAAGTGCATGATGAAGAAATGCATAAAGAAAACAATCAATCTATTCCAAGTGCTGCAAGGTTTGATTAGAAAAGCTCATATTTATTGTCATTCACACTAAGGTGCTTAGGTACATTAGTGCTCAAATAAAGATCCATACACTTCTTTGACTCCTACTGTAGGTACTCATAAAACATTCTAACTTTCAAAAGGAAAAACTATAACAGCTTTGCTACAACTACGGAAAGATTAGATAAATCATGTGCCCAAGTGTTGTATTTATAGGCAAGGACGCATCCAATGCTATCAAGTATCTAATATCATAACATGGGCTACAATATCAAGACTTAGAATGAATGCAATTCATCACCAAGAAAGTCAAGTTAACTTGGGGAAGCAAATGCTCCTCGATAACGTTGAGTGTTGAGATGATAGAATCTAAGGGACCTAAGGGATGTAAGGGAGATAATCAATCAAATCCTCATTAAGGGACTTGATGACTTGGTCATGGGATCCATTTAAGATGAGAGATTTACATAAATGATGAAGGATGATAGGGCCCCTAGCCTGCAAGCACAAGGAAAAATGATAGTTACAGAGGGATAGAATGTGAGTCCCAAAGTTAGGAATTTACAAGTTGGAGCTAGGAAGACATAAAAAATTTTCTAACTCATGAGAGGGGAAAGTTAGAAAATCTTTGCACTTTTAACTTTTGAAGTTAATTTTTGTGTACAATTTGGAGTTTGAGAGTGTGTAAAGGTCACATGGATAAGATAGGATGGATTCTGAGGTATCTTAGCATTGTGTTGTGCAACAAGCTAGGAAGGGCAAAAGACAAGGCAAGAAAGAGGAGAAAGGTTAAGATAGGAGTTTTGGAGGTAAAAAGGATGAAGGAAAAGTGTGGGTTTGTGCTCATGAAGGATAGATTTACCCTTGAGGAGGGGCTTGTGGGAGCTATCCATGGAGGGGAATGGCCATCTGTGGTGCCCTTATGAATGAAATTGATAAATTTTGAGGCTAAGGATTTGTTGGTTTTGGAAACTTTCTACTAAGGAAGAAAGGGAAAAGCATTGGGAAGGGTAGGAAGAAGAGAAAAAGAGAGGAGAACGATGGTAGAGAGGACATGAGCTACAACGATTAGGCCTGCACCTAGTGAATATACCAGTAGGTGCACCAAAGTGGGCGTAGCAGTAAGGAGACGAGGAGCAATGCTTTAAGAAATTTTATTGTGATGGGGGGATAGGGGGCCATTAGCACATGGGCATCCAGGTGGTGCACCTATGCCATGGACATTGATGCACCAATGTGCCACCAACATTAACTTGCGTAAGTGGAGTGCCTNTTGGCCTATTTTTTTATTTTTATTTTTTTAATCCTAAAATTAAATTTTTTATATTACTTTTTTTTTATTAAAAGGCTAGGGGAGAGGCATGGCTATAAAGCTTAGTCTAACCTGGGAAGCTAATGGGCAAGTGAGGAAACTAGTGCCCTACGCAAGTAAAAGGCTGGATAGCAAGGCAAGGCTCAGTGAAAGCTACAAAATTGTCTAAGTGCTAGGAAAATCAAAAAGCTAAAAAAATTTTAAGTGCTAGAGTAATGACAGGATAATGGGAAAAAATTGAAATTTAGCTAAGTGCTAGAATGCCAAGAAAGTAGGAAACTAAAAAGTTTACCAAGTGTTAGCTAAAAAACAAGAAATTTTCTATGTTCAAGGGACAACAAAAGCCAAAAATTCTCTCTAAGTCTTAGTGGAGTAAGGGGGAAAACCCAAAAAATTAAAATTTACTTATGTATAGGTTGATGCATAAATTTGGGTCACATAGCGACACCCTCAAAAAACTCATTTTAAAAGACTATTGCCTAGGGCATCTCTTGTATGGGCACAAAAATGTAGGAACAATCTCAGTTGGTGAGGGCAACATGGTGTTTAACTTTTAAAATTATTGCTTCATTATTATTAATATGCAAAAGTAAGTACTTCATAAATATGAGTGAACTAAAAATAAACTAAAATGCAACATAAACATATGTGTATAGAAAGAAATTCTAGTACTATTCAAAGATTAAAATACTAGATAACAAGATGCTTAAAAAAAGGTATCTTCATTAAAGTTTAATAACACACAATAACATTTCTTAGGGATACTGTTCAAAACTACATGCTAATAGTAAGGCAAGAGACAAATTTGAACAAGGACCGAATGAGAATAAATCCACCTAGTTCTAAATAGAGCTTTGAATCACTACCAATAGATCTACAACCTACTAGAGTAGTTTTCTAGCCCGTACCTCCAACTGATAAACCTCCTTCAATAGATCCTTGCGCTAGAATTACTGGTCCACCAGTAAGCCAAAGAAGAACTATTTATTTAAGTACAAATCATAGCTTAGGTCCTCTTTTTCAACTTGAAGGGACCTAGACTTATCTAGGAAACTAAGAGGAATGGGTGGGGAATCATTAAAAGGAATTTTGGCCTTTTTGAGGTCTAATGACACCTCTACGCTCTGTACATTTGTACCCTTAGGTAGAGAAAACTAATGAGACAATGAAGCCCTTGCTACTCCATGGCTTGTTACTTCTGTTTCTTCTTCTGTCCCTTCAATTGTTGTTTTCCTCCACTATTTGGAGTTTGGATCCACCAAATTGTTTGCATCTATTGCTCTCTTGGTGTCCTCCATGCTATTGTAACTTGCATTTCAAAAAATGTAGCTAGTAGTATTGTTGTTTATATAAAAATGAGAGGGGAAATTTAAACATTTTTGCCTTCCCTTAACATTAATCACTATAACACTCTTCCCTTTTCCCCTTCATTTTATTAAATATTATTCTAAAGGGATAACTTAAAAAAAAACATATGTAAATGAAACATGATTAATAACCACATCCTCACCATGATCATCATCAGGGAAGTGAGCACCTAACTTTCAATGATCAATCACCACCTAAGGCAAGTCAAGGAGAAGGCTTGCAAACGCTTGCATTTGCTGAATTGGCAACACCATGATGGCCTCCATTATTATTATTATACACTACACTACCTTTTTATGCCTTCATTCGAAAATGGTGTCTAAAGCAGGTCAATTTTGTTGATGTCGCAACACCTCTGTGTGAGCACCAACAACATCAGCATGCTAAATGGCAAGGCTAAAATTAGCAAGAGCACAATCAAGAAGAACACCTCCAAGCCACAACTAAGGCTCACCATGACTGGGGCACCATTGCACCTTGCACCTTAAAGGACCTATACATTTTTTAAATAATTTTTGGACTATTGTTGATTTGTAATTATTACCATGTTACCATGTAACCAACAACCAATGATCAATATCATGAAACTAAAACTAAAACTTTATATAAAAATATTATAAATATAGCCCCTCAAATAAAAAGACAAACTCTACTATATTAAAAGAAGATGGAGAAGATAATTCACCTATAAATGCGCATCTAAGTTTACATTAAGATAATAATTATTTGTACTGTTTCAAACTGTTGATTTTTCTAAAGTAAGAAGATTCAAAAGAATTTTTTATTCTATAGGATTTTTTTACCAACCTAATTTATCGTATAATGGTGGAGGCCCAATTGTAAAAAACTAAATTTTTTCTAATTTTGTAGCTATGATATCTTTGCAATCGAGATGAGGTTTGGGCTGATCTTAGGCTTGTTGGAAAGCTCATTATGCATTCTATAAGCCTATAAAATTTTAGATCAATTTAAATTTATTTAATGATTCAAATCTAACCTAAAAAATCTTGAATAAAACAACATCCATGATAGAAATTGGTGATTTATGAAATGAATATCTTTTCAATTTGAAAGAGTTATGGAATGAGTGAATACTTGATATAAAGCTCTTTCAACAATTTGCCTATTTATAAAATTTTGACTTGATTTGATAGTTATAATTCATTACAAAAAAGTGATCCCAAATGTGATTTTTAGACTTCTTGAAATACAATGAAGTATGATGATGCATGAAACCTTGATAAATTAGTGAATGTTGATGAACGTGATGAATGATTAATTGATAAATAAGAAATGAATTTGATGGATATGGAGAGAAACACAACATAATATGCCTATGTATTATAGGCATTTGATGAGGCCATTATAACTAATGAATGGACAAGTCTATTTTCATGAAAAATAGAATAGGAATTAAAGAAACATGTAAGATTGGGGTCATTCTATTATTACATCCATCCATCAATCTTTTAATAATAAATAAATAAATACATTTTTCTATAGTATCCTATATGATCTAAAATTTTTTTAAAAAAAATTACAGGGTTTTTGTTCCTATGTTACAAAAAATTCTAAGTTGTCTTTTCTTGATATTTAAATTTTTCTTATTATCTTCATGTTTTCACTTCAATTTGTTGTACTTCCATATGTAGACATGAGCTCCAATTACTTTGAATTTTGGTTTGTAGAATTTATTTCTTCTTCTTATTTAAAATCCACAACATGAGCAATAAATGTTGATAAAGTGTGAATGTTCAAAGTGTGTGCTAGAACCAACATAGATATATATAAATAAGATAAAAATGATTATTCCAAATTAGTGTATATTTTTGCTATAACAAATAGAGATTTTCAAAAAAAAAATCATTTCACTATTTTTTGCTAATGATGTTATACCTAGTGGTGTAATGAGAATGAATGGTAATTACGAAATCAATAATAAAGAAACTAAAACATGAAAACAACTAGAATCCAGAAATAAAATAAAGAGGAGCAACCCTAACTTTATTTCTTAAGTATATGGGTACAATGAATAAACAAAACCCTTATACAAGATTGATAAAGATAATAAAGGTTTTGTGGGAAAGAGACATATGCAAATAGAGTGCTTAGGAAAAATAAAGATACACTGAGAAACCTTGAGAGATGTAGATAATGTGCAAAAAACTAATGATGTTAATTATTACAACTTTGTTAAGCCTAGAAATGACAATAGCAATGATGCAAGTCATTGATTTTTGTGTTGATTTTGAGCATAATGTATGAAAAGTAATAAATAACACATTACATTAGATTGTACATCTATTTCACAAAGACAATGATGTAAAGAATGACAGTAGTGGTCATTTTTAATGTCAATTCAAAAGAAGTCATGAAGATAACCCTAAAAAGATGATTTGACAGTTATATCAATATTATGATGACTTGAGATGATGTTTGAGATGTAAAACATTAATATAGAGGACTTATCATTTGCTAATAAGAGGATCTTCTAAAAAATGATGCTAAAAATAAGACAACTCATTAATTTTTGCATCAATTTTGAGTTATGGTAGAAACTAAAGTCAAAATTAAAGACCAATGAATTGAGATGAAAGCTAATGTAAAGATATGTATAACCAAGCTTCCAATGGCTAATGAGAAGGAAGAGAAGTGGGTAAAACACTTAGTACATGTGGTTATAAGGAGCATCATTTTCTATCACTATAACCTCCTAGCACCCCTAATTTCGACCTAAAAAATAATAAAATGGCTTTGAAGTTAGTTGCAAATAGTAGCAAGTGGTACCAACTTGCAACTGCTCACTACTATTGGCTACAAGTCACACCCAACTACAACTACCTACACCAAACAACCAAAATCCACACAACAACCCCAAATAACTTCCAACTGCAATCATTGACTCCCAACTTTAGTTATAAACTTCATGTGACTCTTCCTACTAACAAATATATAAAAATTTTAGGTTGGAATGCAAGGTGTTCCTAAACCGGGTTGTGTTATCAAAGAATGACATTTCAAAAGTTTTACATGTTTGATTCCATTTTAATAGTTTATGATGATGCTTTAGTGCTTTCGGTTTCTAATTTCTAGAAACCTTAAATGTATGAGAAGCAAGTAGAATAACTCAAGGCCTTATCCATGACAATCTCCAACATGGACCATTGGGCTATCATAAAAGATTTTAATCAAAGATTATATGATTAGAAAAAGTTTGGAAGAGAGCATATTTCCTAACCAAGATTGCAAGAGATGTTGGACTCGCCTATAAAAATTTGCATGGTGCATCTATAGATTTTGAGATTCAATTACATTAACAAAAAAATTCATTCTTTGCTAATGAATTTTTCAGCCTATTATTTCATATTGGTAACATTGATTTATGTTTACAAGTGATCTTTCCACCTTGATGGCTGGATTAAAATAGTTTACAAAGATATAATTTATGAAATCTTTTTAATAAAGTTTTTTATTATTTTATTGCTTTGGTCTATTATCTCCTTTTACAAGATTTTGTTAAATCCTAGCTTATGTAATTCTTCTATGTACTATCCATGATGTTTACTAGTGTTGTTAAAAGTTTTTTTAGGCTTTTCCCAGTTTGCAACTTACGCAATAAGTATAGGCATGTAATAAGCTTAGCAAATTGTTATTATATTCATATTGTTGTATTTTAACTTAACTTGAACATGATAAATTTAGTATTTGATCACAATTTTACATCAAAATATGAAGCTTTATATCAAAAGCAAGTAAGCCTAAAATTTCTAAGAGATTTCCTGCAGTTTCTATGAGATTTCTACGTTTTATGATCCACTTGAAACTTTTACCATGCAATCAACATTTTATTTCTTTAAATTTGAATGCATAAAGGATCATTTCCAGCCAAGTTAGGCAACCGCAACAGCCAGCATGCATTATGAAACTAAATTAAACCAAATATTTTATTAGGTTGGAAGACAATGGATCTATTGAATAATAGATGCTTTAGATTAATAAAATAACTTACAATCAATATGGCTTCATTTACTCTAAAAACTTTTGTAATTGATTTCTTAGAGACTCGGGTGAAAGTGACCTGTCTCCCCCACATCTAGTAATTATTTGCTTGAGCTAAATCATGGAGTAAAACACCTTGACTTAGGAAAGGTATCATTAAGGTATCATTTCTCAGGTAGCTTGTTCCAATGAAAAGAGTGACTCAAAACCGTGACTCACTTTTTCACTTGCTAAGTTCACTTCCATTACTGCTATCCTTGAACACATATTATCCTAACTTTCAAAAACAAAATTTCCTTATCTAAATCCATAGCTTACATGTTTGTTGCTGTGAGGCACTGAAAAAAGCATGGGGGCGCCAACACACCCAGCCGACTACTTCAAGTTGTAAGCACTTGTGGATGCCACATAAGCACAGAGAATAGTATCCCAGTCAATATATTTAACCAGCTGAGACATT